>JAKCPB010000037.1:0-75018 GCA_021442155.1 Cymbidium sinense | reverse complement strand
AGAAAAAAATAGAAGTGCTAGTAAAATATTTAGGAATATAATTCCCTTGAAAAAAATCCTTAACAGCATTAACAAGGTCAACTTTAAAAATAAACCAAGCTTTTTGAAAGAATAAAGTAGTGTAACCATCCGTCCCTACAACAGAATCAACATTCATACCATTATGAATATTAAAAATTTCTTCATTAGAAGGAGGAGCAACCAAGCACTCATTATCCTTTCTAGACATAATAGAAGGAATGATAGAGGATTAGATAAATGCTCAGGTTGACAATTTTTATTTAAAAGATTTTTAACGAAACTAAGAGCAGAAGAGACTATATCCCCTTTTTTAGTAAGCCAAGAACCATCCAAATTCTTGATTTTATGAATGCGACCAAGAACATGCCTTTTCATTACCAAAGCATGAAAATATTTAGTGTTTCTTTCCAGTTAGAAAAATGCTTAGAGGTAGCATTTTGTCTCCAATATGTCTCCTCCATATCCTGAAACTTAATGAGATTATCTTTAGCTTCAGCAAGGTTAAAACCAAAAGAAGAATCAGTAATAACCAGTTCTTCCAAATCTTTCACCCTTTGTTCCATATTTATGATATTATCAAAAATATTTTAAAAGTAGTTTCTATTCCACCAAGTGATATTATGCTTAAGCCTTTTAAGGTTAAGCCAAAATCTCATCATACCAAATCCAGAATCATCAGAAGAAAGAGGAGCACACTAATCATAAGCAATAACAACAAGAAATATTTTATCTTTTAAGCACATATTTTGAAAACAAAGTTTTAAATGACATTATTGTTATGAACAACATCCTTAATAGAAATCAAAAGAAGTGCATGATCCGAGAGAGTTCTACTAAGATGCTCCACCAAAGTTAATGGCCAATGGTTTAACCAATAATTATTAAATAAGGCACAATTAGTTTAGTTAAGGTTTAGTTTTATTAGTTTATTAGTTTAGGGGGCTTTAGGGTTAGGTTTAGTTTATTTTATTAGTTAGGTTTAGGTTTATGTTTATGTTTTTAGTTTAGTTTAGTTAGTTTAATTTTAGTGTTTAGGGTTTAGTTTAGTTTTGTTGTTAAGTTTAGTTAGTTAGGTTTAGTTTAGTTAGTTATTAGTTTATTAGTTTAGTTATTAATTTATTAGTTTAGTTTATTTTAATTAGGTTTAGGGTTTAGGGTTTAGTTAGTTTAATTAGGTTTTATTTAGTTTAGTTAGTTTAGTTATTAATTAGTTTTATTATTTTAGGTTTTAGTTTAGTTTAGTTTATTAGTTTAGTTAGTTTAGTTAGTTTTTAGTTTATTAGTTAGGTTTAGTTTAATTAGTTATTAGTTTAGGGTTTAGGTTTAATTTAGTTATTTTTAGGTTTGGTTATTAGTTTAGTTATTAGTTAATTATTATTAGTTTAGTTAGTTTTATTAGTTTAGTTTAGTTTAGGTTTAGTTTTTAGTTATTATAGTTTATTAGGTTAATTTAGGGTTAGGTTTTATTTAGTTAGTTATTAGTTTATATTAGTTAGTTTTAGTTTAGATAGGTTTTAGTTTAGTTATTTAGTTTTGTTTAGTGGTTTAAGTTATTAGTTTGGGTTTAGGTTTAGGGTTTAGGGGTTTAGGGTTTAGGGTTTATGGTTTAGGGTTTAGGGTTTAAGGATTAGGTTTAGAGTTTAAGTTTAGGAGTTTAGGGTTTAAGTTAGCTAATATTAGTTTTAGTTTAGTTATTAGTTTATATTTTATTAGGGGGTTTAGGGTTTAGGGTTTAAGTTGTTAGGTAGTTAGTTTTATTAGTTTTTAGTTTAGGGTTTAGGTTTAGTTTTTAGTTTAGTTATTATTTTTAATTAGTTTAGCTATTATTAGTTAGTTTTAGTTAGTTAGTTAGTTAGTTAATTAGTTTAGGGATTAGGATTTAGGGTTTAGGTTTAGGTATAGATTGTTAGTTAGTTTTAGTTAGTTAGGTTTTATTAGTTAGATTAGTTAGTTTAGGTTTAGTTATTAGTTAGTTTATTTAGTTTATTAATTATTAGTTTAGTTTATTAGTTTGGTTATCAGTTTTAGTTAGTTTATTAGTTATTAGTTTATGTTTAGGGTTTAGATTTAGTTTAGTTTATTAGTTTTAGTTAGGTTTAGAGTTTAGTTAGTTTTAGTTAGTTTAGGGTTTAGGGTTTAGGTTTAGTTATTATTAGTTTAATTTTAATCTAGGTTAGTTAGTTAGTTAGTTAGGTTAGTTTGTTTAGTTTTAGCTTTTATTTAGTTAGTTTTAATTATTAGTTAGTTGTATTAGTTTTATTAGTTTTAGTTAGTTTTATTAGTTATTTAGTTTAGTTATTTAGGTTTTAGTTTTATTAGGTTTAGTTTTTTTATTTAGTTAGTTTAGTTAGTTATTAGTTATTAATTTAGGGTTTAGGGTTTAAGTTTTTAGTAAGTTTTTTAGGGGTTAGGTTTTTTTAGTTTTAGTTTTGGTTTAGGGATTAGGTTTTCATTTAAGGAATAGGTTTTAGTTTTAAGTTTAGTTTATTAGGTTTATTAATTATTATTAGTTAGCTTAATTAGTTTAGTTACTTTAGTTATTTAATTATTTCATTTTAGTTTTAGTTATTAGTTATCATTACTTATTAATTATTTGTTTATTATTATTAGTTTAGGTTTTAATTTAGGGTTTAGGGTTTAGGTTATTTAGTTTTAGTTATTAGTTTAGGTTTTAATTATTATTAGTTTATTAGTTAATTTATTTAGTTATTAGTTATTAGTTAGTTAGATTTAGGGTTTATGTTTAGTTTGTTTTAGTTTAGTTTATTAGTTATTAATTAGTTTAGTTACTTTAATTTTATTAGTTTTTAGTTAGTTTTTAAGTTTAGCTTAGTTATTAGTTTTTTAGTTTTAGTTTTTAGTTAGTTAGTTATTAGTTTAGTTTTAGTTTTAGTTTAGTTAATTTTAGTTAGTTTAGTTTATTAGGTTTAGGTCTACTTAGTTTAGTTTTTATTTTAGTTTAGTTATTTGTTTTAGTTTTATTATATTATTTGTTTAGTTCAATTTAGTTTTATTAGTTATTATTAGTTAGTTTAGTTATTAGTTTAGTTTAGGGTTTAGGGCTTAGGATTTATGGTTTAGGTTTAGTTTAGTTATTAGTTAAGTATAGGTTTTAGTTTTTATTATTAGAGTTTAAGTTTAGTTAGTTTTATTAGTTCTATTAATTTATTAGTTTACTTATTTATTAGTTTACTTATTTATTAGTTTAGGTTTAGGTTTTAGGTTTTTTAGTTATTAGTTTGTTATTAGTTTATTAAGTTTATTAGTTTAGATTTTATTAGTTATTATTAGTTATTAGTTATAGTTATTAGTTAAGTTTTTATTTATTAGTTTTATTATTATTAAGTTTTAGTTAACTAGTTTATTAGTTAATTAGTTTAGTAAGTTTAGTTAGTTTAGTTTAGTTATTAGTTTTGTTATTATTAGGTTTAGATATTAATTAGTTTTAGTTAGTTAGTTAGTTTAGTTATTAGTTTATTAGGTTTATGTTAGTTATTAGTTTAACTTTATTAGTTTTAGTTATTATTAGTTTTAGCTAGTTTAGTTTAATTAGTTTTTGGTTTAGGGTTTAGGGTTTGTGTTTAATTTAGGTTTAGATATTTATTAGTTTAGTTAGTTTAGTTATTAGCTTAGTTAGGTTTTTAGTTAGTATAGGTTTTTGTTTAATTTAGTTTAATTATTAGTTTAGTTATGGTTTAGGGTTTAGGTTTAGTTTAGTTAGTTTAGGTTTAGGTTTAGGGTTTAGGGTTAATTAGTTACTTTAGTTTAATTTAGTTAGTTAGTTTAGTTTTATTGGTTTTTATTAGTTATTATCAGTTTAGTTTATTAGTTAGTTAGGTTTAGGGTTTTTTTAATTTAGTTAGTTTAGTTAATTTTTTTAGTTAGTCAATTAATTAGCTTTTAGTTAGTTTAGTTACTTTTAGTTATTAATTATTAGTTTTAGTTTTATTAGTTATTAGTTTAGGTTTAGGGTTTAGGTTTAGGTTTAGGTTTATGGTTTAGTTTTAATTATTAATCTTAATTATTAATTTAGTTTGTTAGTTAGGTTTAGTTAGTTATTAGGTTTTATTAGTTGATTAGTTTATTAGTTATTTATTTAGTTTAGTTTAATTAGTATATTATTAGTTTAGTTATTAGTTATTATTATTCATTTTATTATTAGTTTAGTTTATTAGTTTTAGCTTAGTTTTAGTTTTATTTAGGTTTTAGGGTTTAGGTTTAGTTATTAGTTTTTTAGGTTTATGTTTAGTTAAGTTATTATGTTTAGATTTAGTTATTAATTTTAGTTAGTTTAGTTAGATTCATTAGTTTAGTTTTAGTTTAGTTAGTTAATTTTATTACTTTTATTAGTTTAGTTAGTGTTATTAGTTTATTAGTTTAGTTTAGTTAGGTTATTAGTTTTATTTATTAGTTTTAGTTTAGTTTTAGGGGTTTAGGGGTTTAGGGTTTAAGTTTAGTTTAATTTTAGTAATTAGTTTAGTTTTAGTTAATTAATTAGTTTACATTTTAGTTTAATTTAGTTTAGTTAGTTAGGTTTTAGGTTTAGTTTTAGTTTAGTTTAGGTTTAGGTTTAAGTTTAAGTTTAGGTTTAGGTTTAATTTAGTTATTAGTTAGTTATTAGTTTAGGTTAAGGTTTAGGCTAGATTAGGTTTTAGAGGGGTTTAGGTTTAGGTTTAGGTTTAAGTTTAGGTTTAGTTATTAGTTTCTAGGTTTAGGGTTTTTTAATTAGTTTATGTTTAAGGTTTATTATTAGTTTTATTAGTTATTTTCATTTATTAGTTTTATTTAGATTAGTTAGTTTATTAGTTTTATTATTAGTTTAGTTTTAAATTTGGTTTAGTTAATTAGTTAAGTTTTAATTTTTAGTTTTAGTTGTTAGTTTACTTTTTAGTTTAGTTTAGTTTAGTTTTTAGGTTTTGTTTAGTTTAGTTTTTAGTTTAGTTTTTAGGTTTAAGGAAGCGTTTAGGGTTTAGGTTAGTTTTATTAGATTTATTAGTTTTAGTTTTATTAGTTTTCTTATTATGTTTTTAGTTTAGGTTTTAGTTTATTTATTTAGTTAGTTTAGTTTAGTTAGTTTAGTTTTAGTTTTAGTTTAGTTTAGTTATTAGCTTATTAGCCTAGGTTTTAGTTTATTAGTTATTTGGGTTTTTATTAGTTTATTAAGTTTAGTTTTTAGTTTAGTTCGGTTTAGGTTTAGGGTTTAGGTTTAGAGTTTAGGGTTTAGGGTTTAGCTTTTAGTTAGGTTTCTAGTTTATCAGTTTATTAGTTTAGTTTTATTAGATCTGGTTTAGTTTAGTTATTAATTTATTAGTTTAGTTTAGTTTAGGGTTTAGGGTTTAAGTTTATTAGTTTATTAGTTAGTTTATTAGTTATTTATTAGTTATTAGTTTATTAGTTTTAGTTTAGGTTTGTTTAGTTAGTTTAATTTTATTAATTTAGTTATTAGGTTTAGGTTTAGGTTTAGGGTTTAGGGTTTAGGGTTTAGGTTTAGTTTTAGTTTAGTTTTAGTTTTTCATTTTAGGGTTTAGGGTTTAGGGTTTAGGGTTTAGATTTAGGGTTTAGGGTTCAGGTTTAGGTTTAGTTTAGTTTAGTTATTAGGTTTATTTTAGTTAGCTTTTATTACTTTAGTTATTAGTTAGTTTAGTTTTTTTAGTTTAGGTTTAGGGTTTAGGTTTTAGTTTAGTTTTAGTTTAGGTTTAGGTTTAGGTTTTAGTTTATATTATTATTACTTTTTATTTAGTTAGTTTAGTTTAGTTATTAGTTTATGGTTTAGGTTCAGGGTTTAGGTTTAGGGTTGAGTTAGTTTTAGTTTAGTTTAGTTTATTCGGTTTAGTGTTTAGGGTTTATTGTTTAGGTTTAGTTTAGTTAGTTTAGTTTAGTTAGTTATTTATTATTTAGTTAGTTTAATTTTTAGTTATTACGGTTTAGGGTTTAGGTTTAGGGTTTAGGTTTATTATTTTAGTTAGCATTAGTTTTAGTTTTAGTTTTAGTTTAGTTTAGTTGTATTATTAGTTTTAGTTAGTTTAGTTTAAGTTATTAGTTTAGGTTTAGGTTATTAGTTAGTTGGTTTAGATTTAGGTTTAGCATTATGTTTCTAAGGTTTAGGTTTAGGTTTAGGTTTAGGTTTAGGTTTAGGTTTTATGGTTAATTTATTTAATTTGGTTTAAGTTTATTTAGTTTTAGTTATTAGGGTTTAAGTTTAATTTTAGTTTAGGTTTAGTTTAGTTTAATTAATTTAGGTTTAAGTTTAGGTTTTATTAGGTTTTAATAGGTTTAGGTTTAGGCTTAGGTTTAGTTATTAGTTTTAGTTTAGTTATTAGTTTAGTTATTAGTTTAGTTAGTTTAGTTTAGGGTTATTAGGTTTTGGTTTAGTTTAGCTTAGTTTAGTTTAGTTAGGTTTGGGGTTTAGGTTTAAGTTATTAATTAGTTTTGGTTTAATTAATTTAGTTTTATCATGTTTAGGTTTAGGTTTAGTTATTAAGTTTAGGTTTAGGTTTTATTAGTTAGTTTGTTTAGGTTTTAGGTTTTGCTAATAAGTTATTAGTTATTATCAGTTATTAGTTAGTTTATTTAATTTTAGTTTATTAGTTAATTAATTTTATTAGTTTAATTATTAGGTTAGTTTGTTATTAGTTTAGTTATTAGTTAGTTTAATTAGTTTGTTAGTTAGTTTAGAGTTTAGGGTTTAGTTTTAGGTTTAAGGTTTAGGTTTAGGTTTTTAGTTTTAGCTCAATTATTAGTTAGTTAGTTTAGTTGTTAGTTTAGTTATTAGTTTTATTAATTTAATTAGTTTATTAGGTTTAGTTTAGTTATTAGTTTCATTAGTTTAATTAGTTTATTAGGTTTAGTTTAGTTTAGTTTAAGTTTAGGGTTTAGGGTTTATGATTTAGGTTTAGAGTTTGGGGTTTAGGTTAGTTTAGTTTAGTTTTAGTTTAGTTTTATTAGTTATTAGTTTTATTAGTTATATTAATTAGTTTTAGTAGTTAGTTAGTTAGTTAGTTTTAGTTAGTTGAGGTTAGTTTTACTATTTTAGTCTAGTTAGGATTTAGTTATTAGGGTTTAGGGGTTAGGTTTTTAGTTGTTAGTTATTTAGTTATTTTATTTTAGTTAGTTATTTAGTTTAGTTTAGGATTAGTTTATTAGTTATAGTTAGTTTTAGTTAGGTTTATGGTTTAGGGTTTAGTTTTATTAATTAGTTTTATTATTAGTTTAGTTTTTATTAGTTATTAGTTTTACTTAGGTTTGTTTATTTTGTTAGTTTCAGTTTAGGATTTAGTTTAGTTTAGTTTATTAGGTTAGGTTTAATTTTAGTTTATTAGTTAGTTTAGTTTAGTTTACTTTATTAGATTTAGGTTTATGTTTTTAGTTTAGTTATTAGTTTTAGTTTTTAATTTAGGGTTTAGGGTTTAGGGTTTAAGGTTTAGGTTTAGGATTAGGTTTTAGGTTGTTAGTTTAGTTTAGTTATTGGTTTTTATTAGTTTATTAGTTTATTAGGTTTTAGTTAGTTTTAGTTTTAGTTAGTTTATTAAGTTTAGGGTTTAGAGTTTAGAGTTTAGGTTTAGGGGTTTAGGTTTAGTTTGGTTTAGTTAGTTTATTAATATTTAGTTCATTTAGTTTTATTTTTTTATTAGGTTTAGGGGTTCAGGGTTTAGGGTTTATGTTTAGGGTTTAGGTTTAGTTAGTTTAGTTTATTTATTCAGTTAGTGTATTAGTTAGTTTATGTTATTATTAGCATTATTAAATTATTAGTTTAGTTATTATGAGTTTTAGTTTAGTTAGTTTTCTGAGTTTAGTTAGGTTTAGGGTTTAGGGGTTTAGGGTTTAGGGTTTAGGGTTTAAGATTTTAGTTTAGTTAGTTTAGTTTAGTTTAGTTCAATTAGGTTTTAGGGTTACGATTTAGTTTAGTTTAGTTTAGTTTAATTAATTTTTATTAGTTTTTAGTTTAATTTATTAGTAGTTTATTAGTTTAGTTTAGTTATTAGTTTAGTTATTAGTTTATTAGTTTAGTGTATTTTAGTTTAGTTTATTTAGTTTAGTGATTTAGTTATTAGTTTAGGGTTTAAGGTTTAGTTTAAGTTTAGGTTTAGGTTTAGGTTTAGGTTTAGTTTATTAGATTTTAGTTTCAATTTAGTTATTAGTCATTAGTTTAGGATTATGGTTTTGTTTATTAGTTTTATTAGTTTTATTAGTTTATTAGTTTTATGATTAGTTTAGTTACTTTTAGTTTTAGTTAGTTTATTAGTTATTATTAGTTTAGGGTTTAGGTTTTAGTTAGGTTATTATTATCAGGTAGTTTTTGATTTAGGGTTTAGGTTTAGTTAGTTTTAATTTATGTGTTTAGGGTTTAGGGTTAGTTAGTTATTAGGGTTTAGAGTTTATGTTTAGGTTTAGGGGGTTTAGGGTTTAGGTTTAGGTTAGTTATTAGTTTTAGTTAGTCATTAGTTTTGTTTTAGTATTAGTTAGTTTATTAGTTTAGGTTTTATTTGTTTATTTAGTTTAGTTTAGGTTTTTAGTTATTAGTTTAGTTATTAGTTATTATTGGGTTAAAGGTTTAGGGTTTAGGTTTAGTTTATTTATTAGTTTACTTATTATTAGTTTAGTTTTTATTAATTAGTTTAGTTTAGTTTAGTTAGATTTTGTTAGTTAGTTTAGTTAGTTTATTAATTAGTTTTAGTTATGATTAGGGTTTAGGTTTAGGTTTAGGTTTTAGTTAGTTTAGTTAGTTTAATTTGTTTATTATTTAGTTTTATTAGTTTATTAAGTTTTGGTTTAGGGTTTAGGGTTTAGGTTAGTTAGTTTATTATTAGTTTTAGTTAGTTAGTTTAGTTAGTTTAGTTTTAGTTATTAATTTATTAGTTTAGTTTTATTAGTTTATTAGTTTATTAGTTAGTTTAATTAGTTTAGTTAGTTATTAGTTAGTTTTAGTTTAGTTAGTTATTAATTAGTTTTAGTTTTAGTTAGTTAGTTAATTAGTTTTAGGTTAGTTTAGTTATTAGTTTAGTTTAGCTATTAGTTTTTGTTCGTTTAGTTTAGTTTAGTTAGTTTGGTTTTATTTTAGTTAGTTTATTAGTTCATTAGTTAGGTTTAGGTTTTGTTATTAGTCTATTTTAGTTTAGTTATTAGGTTTAGTTTATTTATTGGTTAGTTTATATTTATAAGTTAGTTTAGTTTAGTTAATTAGGTTTAGGGTTTAGTGTTTAGGTTAGGGTTTTGTTTAGTTTATTAGTTATTATTGTGGTTAGGTTTAGGCTTTAGGTTTAGTTTTAGGGATTAGGGTTTAGGTTTGGTGTTAGTTTTAGTTAGTTTAGTTTAGTTTAGTTAGTTATTAGTTTTAGGTTAGTTAGTTAGTTATTGTAGGTTAGTTATTAGTTTAGTTAGGTTTTTTAGTTATTTATTAATTTAGTTGTTAATTTAGTTATTAGTTTATTAGTTATTGTTTATTTAATTAGTTATTAGTTTAGTTAATATTAGTTATTTTATTAGGTTTTATTAGTATTAGGTTTAGGGTATAGGGTTTAGGTTTAGTTAGTTAGTTTAAGGTTTATGGTTTAGTTTAGTTTATTAGTTTAAGTTTAGTTAGTTTATTAGTTTTTAGTTAGGTTTAGTTTAGTTAGTTCAGTTTATTATTTTAGTTTTTATTAGTTTAGGTTTAGTTTTAGGTTTATGTTTAGGTTTAGGTTTAATTAGTTATTAGTTTTTTTTTTAGTTATTAGTTTAGGTTATTAGGGTTTAGATTTAGGGTTTAGGTTTAGGTTTTGTTAGTTTAGTTTAGGTAGTTAGTTTTAGTTAGTTAGGTTTAGGTTTAGGTTTAGGGTTTTTTATTTAGGTTTAGGTTTATTAGTTAGTTATTATTTATGTTTAGTAGTTATTATTAGTTTAGTTAGTTTAATTAGTTTTTGTTAGTTATTAGTTAGTTAGTTTAATTTAGTTAGTTTTTAGTTTGTTTAGGGTTTAGGGTTTAGGTTTAATTTTATCTAGTTAGGTTTGAGTTTAGCTTTTAGTTAGTTTAGTTTAGTTTTAGTTAGTTTTAGTTTAGGTTTAGGGATTAGGTTTAGTTTAGTTTTAGTTTAGTTTAGGGTTTAGGTTTAGGGTTTAGGTTTAGTTTAGGGTTTAGGGTTTAGTTTTATTTTTATTTATTTTATTTTATTTTAGAGTTTATTTTATTTTTATTTTATTTTATATTTTATTTTATTTTTTTAGATTTTTGTTTATTTTAGTTTATTTTAATTAGTTAATTATTAGGTTTAGGTTTTTATTTTATTTTAATTTTATTTAGGTTATTTTATATATTTTTATTTTATTTAGAGGTTTTAGGTTTTAGGGTTTAGGTTTAGGGTTTTGGGTTTTGTGTTTGGGTTTAGAGTTTTAGGGTTTAGGCTTTTAGGGTTTAGAGTTTAGGTTTAGGGTTAAAGGTTTAAGGTATTGTGTTTAGGCTTTAGGGTATTTTTAGGGTTTAAGATTTTGGGTTTTCTTTATTTTCTAAATTAAGTAAATCGGTATGTTTAGGTTTATTTAGTTTATTTTTATTTATCTTAGCTTTTTATATTTTTTATTTTCATTTATGAATATTTTTTTCATTTTATTTTATTTAGTTTATTTATTTTAGGTTTATTTATTTTGTTTAGGTATTTTACTTTACTTTATTTTTTAGGTTTAGGTCTTGGTTTAGGTTTAATTTGTAATTGAGTTTTACTTTTAAATTTATAGGTTTAGGTTTTTATTTGATATTTTTTTTTTTAGGTTTTAGGTTTTTATTTTAGATTTTTTTCAGGTTTTATTTTGTAGTTTAGGTTTAAGTTTACTTTTAATTTATTTTACTTTATTTATAATAGGTTTAGGTTTTGGTTTCATTTATTTTAGGTTTTATTTATTTCTTTTTAGTTCATTTTAGTTGGGGATTGGGTTTATTTTATTTTGTTTATTTTATTTTTTATTTTAGGTTTAGTTTTTTAGTTTATGGTTTAGGATTTAAGGTTTAGGGTTTGGGGTTTAGGGTTTATTAGGGTTTTAAGGTTTAGGGTTTAGGGTTTAGGGTATTAGAGTTTAGGGTTTTAATTTAGGGTTTAATGTTAGGGTTTAGGGTTTAGGATTTAGGGTTTTATTTAGCTTTAGACTTGATTTTAGGGGTTAGGGTTTAGGGTTTAGATTTAGGATTTTAGGGTTTATGGTTTAGGTTTAGGGTTTAGGGTTTAAGGTTGTAGGATTAGGGTATGGGGTTTATGGTTTAGATTTAGGCTTTGGGTTTAGGATTTAGGGTTTATGTTTTAAAAAAAATTAAATAAACCTTTAGGTTTAGGTTTATTTAGTTTATTTTATTTATTTTTTTTTTTATTTTTTATTTTATTTTGTTTATTTTCTATTTTATTTAGTTTAGTTTATTTATTTTAAGTTTATTTATTTTGGTTTAGGTTTTTATTTTAGTTTATTTTTTTTAGGTTTAGGTTTAGGTTAAGGTATTTTTTAATTGAGTTTATGTTTATTTTATTTTTAAAGTATATGTTTATTTATTTTTATTTTAGGTTTAGGTCTAGGTTTTTATTTTAATTTTTTTCTTTTTAGGTTTTAGGTTTTTTTTTGGTTTATTTTAGGTTTTATTTTTAAGTTTATGTGTATGTTTATTTTTAGTTTATTTTATTTTATTTAGTTTAGGTTTAGGTTTAGGATTAGTTTATTTTAGGTTTAGGTTTTATTTATTTTAGTTTAGTTTATTTTAGTTTAGGTTTAAGTTTATTTTATTTTGTTTATTTTATTTTACTTTAGGTTAGGTATTTATTTTATTTAGGTTTTTTATTTTTAGGTATATTTTATTTTTTAATTTAGATTAAGTTTTATCTATTTTATTTTAGTTTATTTTATTAGTTTATTTTATTTTAATTTTAAGTTTAGGTTTAAGTTTTAGTTTAGGTTTTTTTTATATTTTATTTTATTATATTATTTAGTTTTAGGTTTTTTAATATATATAATTTATAGGTTTTATTTAGTTTAGGTTTATGTTTTTAGGGTTTTAGGGTTTAGAGTTTAGGGTTTAAAGTTTAGGGTTTATAGGGTTTAGGGTTTAGGGTTTAGGGTTTAGGGTTAACATAGGGTTTAGGGATTTTATTTTTTTAAATTAAGTAAACTGGTAGGTTTAGGTTTATTTAGTTTATTTTTATTTATTTTAGTTAATTTAATTTTTTATTTTTATTTATGTTTACTTTTTATTTTATTTTATTTATGTTTTTTATTCTTAGGTTTATTTTATTATTTTGTTTATATTAAGTTTTTATTTATTTTATTTTATTTTAAAGTTTAGGTTTAAGTTTCTATTTTATTTTATTTATTATTATATTTAGGTTTAGGTTTTTTTTTATTTTATTTTAGGTTTATTTAGTTTAGGTTTAAGTTTTTTAGGGTTTAGGATTTGGTGTTTAAGGTTGTAGGATTTTAGGTTTAGGGTTTAGAGCGAGGTTTAGCTTTTAGTGTTTAGGCTTTTAGGGTTTAGGGTTTAGGATTTGGGGTTTAGGGTTTAGTGTTTTAGTGTTTAGGGTTTAGGGTTTAAGTTTTAGGGTTATAGGTTTTAGGATTTAGGGTTTAAGGTTTCGGGTTTAGGGTTTTAGGGTTTAGGGTTTTAAGGTTTAGGGTTTAGGGTTTATGGTTAGGGTTTTAGGTTTAGAGTTTAGTGTTTAGGCTTTAGGGTTTAGCGTTTATAGTTTTTTTGGGATTATGGTTTAGGGTTTAGGGATTAGGGTTGTAGATTTCAAGTTTAGGGTTTAGAGTTTATTGTTTAGGTTTTAGGGTTTATTATTTTTTTTAATTGAGTAGTAGGTTTAGGTTTATTTAGTTAAATTTTTTTATTTATTTTAGTTTATTTAATTTTTTTATTTAGTTTATTTTTATTTTTATTTAATTTAGTTTATTTATTTTAGGTTTATTTATTTTAGTTTATGTTTTTTTGTTTAGTTTATTTTAAGTTTAGGTTTAACTTTTGCTTATTTTTTGGTTGAGTTTTTTATTTTATTTTTAAGGTTTAGGTTTTATTTTTTAATTTTGGGTTTATGTTTAGGTTTAGGTTTTAGGTTTTTATTTTAGGATTATTTTCAGGTTTTATTTTTTAGTTTAGGTTTAGGTTTATTTTCAATTTATTTTATTTTATTTAACTTTTTTTTCTTAAGTTTATTTTATTTTTTTAGTGTTTAAGGTACAGGATTATCTATTTAGGTTTTTGGTTCTTAGGTTAGTTTAGGTTTATTTTATTTTTTTTAGTATTTTTATTTTTAGGATTTTATTATTTAGGGTTTAGAGTTTTAGGGTTTATGTTTTCATAGTTTAGGGTTTAGGCTTTAGGGTTTAGAGTTTAGGGTTTAGTGCTTAGGCTTTCGGGTTTAGGGTTTAGGGCTTTTTTTTTAGTAGAGTAGGTTTTAGATTTATTTAGTTTATTTAGTTCATTTTTATTTATTTTAGTTTATTTTAATTATTATTTTTATTTATGTTTATTTTTTATTTAATAATATTTAAGTTTTTTATTTTTTATGTTTATTTAATTTTTTTAGTTTAGGTTAGGTTTTTATTTATTTTATTTTAGCTTATATTAATTTTCTTATTTTATTTTATTTTAAGTTCAGGTTTATGTTTTATTTTATTTTATTAATTTATTTATGGTTTATATTTTTTTATTTATTTTATTTTTAGGATTTATTTAGTTTAGGTTTAGGTTCTTAGGTTTTTAGGGTTTAGGGTTTAGAGTTTAGGGTTTGGGCTTTAGGTTTTAGGGTTTAGGAAATAGGGTTTATGTTTTAGGGTTTAAGGTTTAGGGTTTAAGTTTTAGAGTTTAGGGTTTAGGGCTTAAGGTTTTAGTGTTTAGGGTTTAGGGTTTAGGGTTTAGGGTTTAGAGTTTAGGGTTTAGGGTTTAGGTTTTAGGTTTAAGGTTCAAGTTTTAGTTGAGGGTTTAAGGTTTTGCTTTTTTTTTTTTAGTGAGAACAAATTCAAATTAAACATTTCTTTTTTTTATTTCACCAAGTTTTCAGACATAAGTGAAGACATAGATAAAAATGAGCACACATGAGCAAATCAAAACCATAGATAAGTAGAATCGTCTAACATAGTTCCATAAGTCGGATGACATTCTTATTTCTTTAGTTTCGATAAGAACAACCCCGGCCACTCGTAGCGGGATCTACCATCTTATCCCCGATCTCTCCCTCCTCGACCATCATGATGGCTATAACCTTTGTCATTCCATAACCACCACTTCTCCGACCACCACCTCGATCTCCCCCTCCACCACCACACCTATAACCTCCGTTGCTCCTCCCACCTCCATAACCACCACTGCTCTGACCAACATTTTCAAATGCACCAACACCTCCAAATCCCTCCACTTGGATCTAGCTAGTGATGGTGATGTTCTTGTCATCAAGGTTTTGCACATTCTTAGGGCTTTGGGTTCATTTAAGGCCTAGGGTTTAAGGTTAGCTTATGGTTTAGGGCTTAGGGTTGGTTAGTTTAGGTTTTAGGGTTTTAGTATTGGGTTTAGGGTTTAGGGTTGTTGGTTTTAGGCTTAGGGTTTAGTCTTTAGGGTTGAGGTTTAGGGTTTAGTGTTTAAGGTTTAGGGTTTAGGGTTTAGGGTTTAGGGTTTAGGGTTCAGGGTTTTAAGGTTGTAGGTTTAGGGTTATAGGTTTAGGGTTTAGGTGTTAGAGTTAGTTTTAGGGTTTATGGTTTAGGGTTTAGGATTTAGGGTTTATGGTTTTTTTAATATTAAGTAAATAGGTAGGTTTAAATTTATTTAGTTTATTTTTAACTTATTTGAGTTTATTTTATTTTTTATGTTTTATTTAGGTATATTGTCTTTTTTAAAGCTTAGTTTATTTATTTTAGATTAGGTCTTTTATTTTATTTTATTTTTTTGGTTTAAGTTTATTTTTTAGGTGAGTTTTATTTTTATTTTATTTTTTAGGTTTAGGTTTTATTTTTTATTTTTAGGTTTAGGTTTAGAATCTTTTTAGGTTTAGGTTTTAGGTTTTATTTTTTAGTTTAGGTTTAGGTTAATTTTTTGTTTATTTTTTTATTTTGTTTAGGTTTAGGCTTAAGTTTAAGTTTAGGTTTTATTTATTTTAGTTTAGGATTATGTTTATTTTATTTTTATTTTTGGTTCAGGTTTTTTTTAATTTAGGGTTTAGGTTTTATTTTTTTATTTATTTCTATGTTTTATTTGCAGGTTTATTTTTTAGGTTTAGGTTTTTATTTAGTTTTTATTTTATTAGATTTTAGGTTTATTTTATTTTTATTTTAGGATTAGTTTTTATTTTATTTAGGTTTTTTTTTGGTTTACATTTTTATTTATTTTATTTTAGTTTAATTTTTAATTTTTAATTTTTTTTCTTTTTTAAGGTTTAGGTTTAGGTTTAGGATTTTGTTTATATTTTTATTTTAATTTATTTTTTTATTTTATTTTGGTTTAGGTTTTATTTATTTATTTTATTTTAGGTTTTATTTGGTTTAGGTTTAGTTTTTAGCTTTTAGGGTGTAGGGTTAGTTTAGGGTTTAGGGTTTAGGGTTTAAGGATGGGGTTTATGGTTTAGGGTTTAAGGTTTAGGGTTTAAGTTTTAGGTTTATGGTTTAAGTTTTAGTTTATGGTTTAGTGTTTAAGGTTTTCTTTTTTGGACAAAGAATAAGCGTGATTCAACATTTCTTCTTTTTTTGATTTTATCATCCAAGTAACACCCATGTTTTCTAAGACATAGCGACATAAATCAAAATTAGCATAGAAATCAAGAATAAATAGAACCATCTTATTTATAAAGCTAGTTCCATCAGTAGATCGGATTGACCATTTTTCAATTTCTCCAGTTCCCAGGCCTCTCAGTAGGGGATCCCCATCATATCGCTTTGTTAGTTTATTATTTAGGGTTTGAGGTTAGTTTAAGGTTTAGTTTAAGTTTTGGGTTTAGGGTTTGGGGTTTATGGTTGTAGGTTTTGGTTTTAGGGCTTAGGGTTTAGGTTTTAGGGTTTAGGGTTTAGGGTTTAGGTTTTACGATTTTAGGGTTCAAGGTTTAAGGTTCAGGGTTTAGGGTTTTAGGATTTATGGTTTAGGGTTTAGGGTTTAGGGTTTAAGGTTTATAATTTAGGGTTTAGGGTTAGGGTTAGTTTTAGGTTTTAGGTTTAGGAATTTAGGGTTTAAGTTTTTTAAAGTAAATTGATAGGTTTAGGTTTATTTAGCTTATTTTCTATTTATTTGAGTTTATTTCATTTTTGTATATTTTTTATTTTATTTAGTTTATTTTATTTATTTTAGGTTTATTTAATTTATTTTAGGTTTTTATTTTAGTTTATTTTTTTACATTTAGGTTTACATTTTTCGTTGAGTTTTACTTTATTTTTTATTTTAGGTTTAGGCTTTATTTTTTATTTTTAGGTTTAGGCTTAGGATTTTTTTTTTCTTAGGTTTAGGTTTATGGTTTTTATTTTAGGTTTTTTTTTAGGATTTTTTTTTAGTTTATGTTTAGGTTTATTTTTAATTTATTTTATTTTATTTTATTTAGTTTAGGTTTAGGTTTAGGTTTTATTTATAATAGTTTAGTTTTTTTTGTTTAGATTTAGGTTAATTTTATTTTGTTTATTTTATTTTTATTTTATGTTTAGGTTTTTTTAGTTTAGGGTTTTGGTTTTTTTTATATTTTAGGTTTATTTTTTAGGTTTGAATTTTTATTTAGTTTTTATTTTATTTTATTTTTGGATTATTTTATTCTTATTTTACGTTTAGTTTTTATTTTATTTAGGTTTTTTATTCTTAGGTTTATTTTATTTTTTAGTTTAGGTTACATTTTTTTTATTTATTTATATTTATTTTTTTTATTTTATTTTATTTTAGGTTTAGGTTTAGGTTTTAGCTTAGGTTTTATTTATTTTAATTTTCAAGTTTAGGTTTTATTTATTTTATTTTAGGTTTTAGGTTTTAGGGTTTAGGGTTTAGGTTTTAGGCTTTAGAGTTTTAGGATTTTAAGGTTTAGGGATTAGGGTTAGGGTTTAGAGTTTAGGGTTTAGGGTTTAGTGTTTAGGCTTTAGGGTTTAGAGTTTTGAGGGTTTAGGGTTTAGGGTTTAAGATTTATGACTTAGGGTTAGCTTAGGGTTTAGTGTTAGTTTAGGGTTTAGGGTTTATGCTTTAGGGTTAAGGGATTTTAGTTTTATAGTTTAGGATTTAGCGTTTAGGGTTTAGGGTTTAAGGTTTAGGGTTAGGGTTAGGGTTTATGGTTTAGGGTTTAGGGTTTAGGATTTTTTAGGATTTAGGATTTAGGGTTTAGGGTTTAAGTTAGATTTAGGTTGTAGGTTTAGGGTTTAGGGTTTAGGATATAGGGTTTAGGGTTTAGGGTTTAGGGTTTAAGGTTTTTTTAAAAAAAAAAAAAAAATGGTAGGTTTAGGTTTATTTAGTTTATTATTTATTTATTTTAGTTTATTTTATTTTGTTAGTTTTATTTAGTTTAGTTTATTTTTTAGGTTTAGGTTTTATTTTTTATTTTCAAGTTTAGGTTTTTTTATTTTTTTTTAGGCTTAGGTTTGAGGTTTTTAATTTAGTTTTTTTTTTAGGTTTTATTTTTTAGATTAGGTTTAGGTTTAATTTAAGTTATTTTATTTTATTTAGTTCAGGGTTTAGGTTTAGTTTATTTTAGGTTTAGGTTTTAGTTTTATTTATTTTAGTTTAGTTTATTTTAGTTTAGGTTTAGGTTTATTTTAGATTTAGGTTTTTTTTTTAGTTTAGGGTTTAGGTCTTAATTTTTATTTATTTTTTGGTTTTCTTTTTAGGTTTATTTTTTATTGTTTAGCTTTTTTATTTTTATTTTATTTTATTTTATGTTTATTTTTTTTATTTTACATTTAGATTTTATTTTATTTAGTTTTTTATTTATATATTTATTTTATGTTTTAGTTTAGTTTAGGTTTTTATTATTTTTAGTTTAGTTTAGTTTTTATTTTTTATTTTATTTTATTTTTACGTTTAAGTTTAGGTTTTAGTTTAGGTTTTTATTTTATTTTATCATTTTACTATATTTATGTTTTGGATTTTATTTATTTTATTTTTAGGTTTTATTTAGTTTAGGTTTAGGTTTAGGTTTATAGTATTTAGGGTTTACGATTTGGGGTTTAGCATTTAGGGTTTAGGGTTTTAGAGTTTAGGATGAGTCTTATATGGTTAGCACACCAGCCAACTCTTCTCAATAGTAGATTCCCTTGGAGGTGACACTTGAGCTAGATAGTGATGAAGAGTGGGCTCTAAAGCAAAGCATAAGTGTATCCATGTCTATAAGTGAAATAATTAGGGATCAATTTGAAACCTTAGCTCTAACCTTAGTTTCCACTCAAAAAAGCTGTGGGTTTGATAGTTAAGGAAGCCCCTAAGTCATCACAGGTTTGAAGACTCAGAGGTTCTTTTTGGAAGCATCACCCTCAGGTCAAGAAGTTGATGTAGAACTTGAGGATGACTCATATAAAGATTTAATAGAATCATCTTTTGATTGGTACTTGCCTTATGTTCACAATTTAGCAAAGAAAGGGTTAATCCAAAATACTTCAAAATAATATGTAAGAACAAATGCAAAAGCTCTCAATCAAGATAGGATTTGGTACAATGCATCATTCGATGATGTGATCGCTTAGTTATCACCAATCATTGGAATCTGATAGGTTCTTTTCAATTCACATTAACTCATAAGAGGAGTTGTGCTTAGAAACTTCAAATGATCAAGATGATTTTGAAGTCAAATATGCACTGCCATTGTTTGAAGAAGAGATCAAGTCAACCATTGATGAGCTCAAAGAAATCAACTTAAGGCGAAGAAGATCCACCCAACATACATTAGTTCTTTGTTGAATGAAATTGAAACCAATGACATAGTTAGACTATTGGTTGAGTTTAAGGACTACTTTGCATGGAGTTATGAAGAGATGCACGGATCTTGGCGTAGCAGTCCATAAACTAGCAATAAAGTCTACTAACCTATCAAGCAAGCTCCTAAATGCATGTGATTAGGCATAGAACAACCAGATATAGAACTTCGACTCTATCTTTCTCCTTAGTGTATGGGTGCAAGGCGTTCTTTAGAAGTCTAACTCCCATCACTAAGGATAATTATGCATAGCAAGATCACAATAGAGCATAATGCCAAGTTGGGTTAGAAGAGCTTGAAGGTTTGGAGAAGAGATGTCTACGGGCATGCCAAAACCTCGAGTTGTACAAGCTAAAATGATTCAAGCTCACAACAAGTTAGTCCATCATAGAGCTTTTCAAGTAGGAGAGCTTAATTTACTTATAAGGAGATCGATTATTGCTCGTCATAACATGGGAGGCAAGTTTGAACCCACTTGGGAAGGCCCTTTTTCCTTAGAGAAGGCCTACCAAGGAAGATCTTATTAGCTTATTAATCATAAGGAAGAGCACCCAGTCAATGGGCTCTACTTAAGGAAATATGATAAATCATGTTTGAAATTTCCATTTTGAATTCAATCTCTTCCATGGTGAAAGTATTCTTATTTGTGAATCTGCCATGATGTGTTTATGGTAGGTGTCTGAGAACCCAAGCGTCTATCCTTCATTGAAACATAACACAAACTACACATAAACATATAGTACAAACTCATATCTTTTATCTTGGGCTACGTTGAGTTGAGATAATTGATGTAGAACATCATGAGGATCCAAAAATTGGAGCTCAAGGTCCATTTACAAGATCTCAAGCTAAAGCCCAAGAAAATTCAAGAAAGAAGAAAGCTTAACCCATTAACCTGCTAAGGCCCATTTTATGATTTCATCATTTTTATTTATGTAATTTTTAATTTTCTACTAGAAACTCCATGTTTGAAATTTTGCATTTTAAAATTCAAAGCATGACATGTGAGGTGGTTGAATCCATATAAAATAATAGCATGTGAAATAAGTGGATGACATAAAATAATGAGGCAATTTAATGCTTCTCATTAATGTGGCCACCCACCTTTCCCTCCATGTTTTCAATTCTTTTCTTTTGAAAGATGCTTGTAATGGATACAAATAGCCCAACTTACTAGAATGAAGGAGATCTTTTGGCAATTATAAATTATTGAGTTATTCTTGTGGTTTGAGAGCTTGGTGGCCAAACCTTGACAATCCTTGGTGGGAGCACTAGTTATCCAACATATCTGCTTCCCTCACCTCCAATACCCACGTTCTCTCAATCTCATCAAAAGAAAAGCATACCTCCATCAAATTTGGTATCAGAGCAAAGCTTGAAAGGCACAAATATATGGTCAAAAGTTTGTTTCAACAAAGGGAGCATCTCAAGTGCTGGACTTGTCTTCAAACTTTTCGTTCGAAGAATAAGCCACCAGCTGAAGAAACATGGTTGACCTGTACTAATTTGGAGACTTTAGCCCCACAATTAGTAGAATAATTCTTAGATTTCAACTCTACAAAGTAGAGATTAATTAAGCCAGGGAGTTGATGTAGAACATCATGAGGATCCAAAAATTAGACCTCAAGGTCCATTTACAAGATCTCAAGCTAAAAGAAAATTCAAGCAGAAGAAGAGTTAGCCCATTAACTGCTAAGGCCCATTTTATGATTTCATCATTTTATTTATGTAATTTTAATTTTCTTCTAGAAACTCCATATTTGAAATTTTGCATTTAAAAATTCAAAACATGACATGAGGTGGTTGAATCCTATAAAATAATAGCATGTGAAATGGGTGGATGGCATAAAATAAGGAGGCAATTTAATGCTTCACATTAATGCCACCCACCTTTCCCTCCATATTTTGAATTCTTTTCTTTTGAAAGATGCCTATAATGGCTATAAATAGCCCTCTTACTAGAATGAAGGAGACCTTTTAGCAATTACAAATTATTGAGTTATTCTTGTGATTTTAGAGCTTGGTGGCCAAACCTTGGCAATCCTTTAGAGCACTAGTTATCCAACATATCTTCTTCCCTCACCTCCAATACCCACGTTCTCTCAATCTCATCAAAAGAAAGAATGCCCACCTCCATCAATAATGTCCCCAATGACACTCACTGGTCTGCTCCATGGCTGTCATACTACCCTGCTAGTGTGTCACCCTAGTGGTCATCTTTCTTTGGAGGATGTAAGTCTACGCTTTCTTTCCTTGGCCCTTGCACGATTAGTGCCTTGTTAGTTTGGTAGGCCTTGTGGCCATAAGCTACCCTATTGGCTTGGTTTAAGAAGATGTGAGTCTACTATGCTTTCTTCTTAGATTATCCTTCGTACACTAACTGGGTCAAGTATATTTGAGGTTTAGGATAAGTCCCCGAGAGGCTCCTTCCCTCCTGATTTCTTCAAGTCTGGGTCATATCCTTCCTTAGAGCTCCTCGCTTAGTACTCACTCTAGGTTAGATAGCATCTGTCCTACCAATAATAGACTATCCCGATGATCAGTTCCTCTTGGAAAGTTGTAAGCCTACATGCTTTCTTTCCAGATTGATCATTGCACACCAACGGGCACCTTAGGCTGGTTGGTTCTCACTATGCTGATGGATACACCTTAGGTTGGTTGGTTCTTGCACCTTAGGATACACCACTCATGGCAGATGTAAGTCTACTATGCTTTCCCCTTGAGTTGGCCACCGTACACCTATAGGCCTTCCTTTTTAGAGCTTAGGATAACTCCCCTAGTAACACCTCCCCTGTGGGCACTATATTTGGATCACGCCCTTTGCAACACCATTTAGACACTACTCGGGTTACTATCAGATTGGATAGTTCCCATTTTCTAGTAACCACCCCTACGATTGTAGAATGTCTTGTGGATGTCTAGATTCTCCCTTGGTCCAGTAAATTTGAGATAGGTCAAGTCTGACATAACCCCTTCTTAGTGTGGTCCTCACACCAATAGGGTCCACATAAATATACAAACAAAATTTATATTCACTTATGGATTAGTAGGACACCCCTAGCAGCATTTTTTCCCAAGCTGGCATCATATCTTTAGGGTAGTGTCAGAAAACTCCCTTTAGTAATCGCCTGACTACTCTTAAGTTGATATAAGTCGCCAATAGCATTCACTTAGTAGTCACCCCTAAGTTAGGTTCAATTTATTGTGCTAATAGGTCACCCCTGGGAGTTCCACGCTTTAGAAGATGTAAGTCGCTATGCCTTCTTCCTAGCAGTATTGCACCAAAAGGCAACCCCTTAGGTTGGCTTACCACCACCAATAGACTATCCCTTTGGATTTGTAAATGAGATAGGACAAGTATAGTTCTCGGTAGGTCCATCACACACCAACATGGTCCATAAATTAAATCTATTAAATTTGACTGAGCTCAAATCCCCAGCAGATATGCCCTTAATTCAAAATCAAAATAAACCAAATAAACCATATCAAATCACATGAAATTAAGATAAAATTAATCCTTACTACTTTTGAATTAACATAAGTCCCCAACAGCATTCACTCAGTACTCTCCCTAGGTCAGGTTCAATTTGTTGTGCTTCCAACAGGTCACCCCAGTGGTTGTTCCTCACTTTAGAAGATGTAAGTCTACTATGCCTTCATCCTAGCACAATTGTTGCACACCGAAAGGCAACCCCTTAGGTTGGCTAGCTCTACCCCGCAGCTGGTAGACTATCCCTTTGGATTTGTAAACCTGAGAAAGGTCAAGGCCAATATAGCCCTTTCTCAATAGGTCCATTGGACACTAACATGGTCCATACATTAACTCAAATTAAATTAAACTCGATTTGATTTTCTTGAGTGGAGTTAAATCACACCCTTCTCCCTAGTGGAGCCCCAAATTATATATAAACAAGTCAAACAAATAAATCAAATTCAAAACCAACCTCCCATAGTGGAGCCAAATTAAAACAACTCCCCCAGTAGAGTCTAAATCATAGAAATCCAACCAAACTCTTATTCCCAGTGGATACATCACTAAAAAAATCTATGAAATTAAACACAAATCCTAATCTCCACTAGATAGCTCGAACCTGCTTCCCTAGTGGAAGGTTCATATACTCGATCCCTAATGGACTCGTGCATATCTCAGCGGTGCCTCATCAATAAAAAAATTAAAGTTGATTCAATCTTAATCCATAGTGGATTATAGATTCTTATCCCCAATGGATCTTCTTTCCACAAATAATATAATGAAATTAAATTCAAACCTTATCCCTAGTAGATTTTCTTCTTCTATGCCTATGTCTCACATGTCATGTCCAATGAACATGTGATCTCCCTCCACATCCTTAACATGAAATTCTCATCAAATCTTATTTCTTCTCTTACGCTTTAATACTTCAACTAAAAGCCTAATAATGTATTCATTCAAATTACATCATCTTAACATTGTTATCAACATTTTATGATTTATGATGGTACAATATCAAGCTAAACATATTATAGTGTGAATTAACACACTATATTATATTATAATATATGATTTTATATTATAATTTGCTATAATATAATATATTGTCTAACATTATAGCTCATTAGAATCACTTAAAAGGAACAAATAATAAGATTTTCTTAAAATATGAATAATGTTCATTTTGGATGTAAAATTATTATTTTTTTTAGAAATGGGACAAAATAGCATAATTTTGGTGTTGCTTCTTGGTGTGTGCCATGAATTTGGCCAAATTCTTCCATCTCAACCTTCAAATTAATATTTTTATGAGTTTTGACCCAATGTATTATAACAAAAGTAAAACATACTAAATTGTACAATAACATTTAGTAACACACCACCACATTCATATATATGTGAAGTTATATTATTATGTACATTACATTTTAATATGCTTTCATATAATATATTATCTTACATTACACCTTAAAATAAATCACTTTAAAAAAAATTATAAAATTTGGTTGAAAAATGAACATTTATTTTTGCTGCAAAATTCCATTCTTTTGATTAAATGACACACCATTGCACACCCACAATGATGTTCCCTAAAGCTTACCTTAAATTTGGCCAAATCCATCATCTCACCTATAAATCAATATTTTTATGAATTATACTAGTACAAACTCTACTACATCATACTAGAACAAACTAAAATATGCTAAACAACAAGTAGTAATACAATAGTATGTTATAATGCATGATGCTACACTATCTTATAACATCCTATATTATAATACTCTATAACATATTATATTATATTATATTATATTGCATATCACATCACAAAGGATTGCTTAAGATAAAAAATCATAAAATCAATCTAAACAATAAAAAACTATATATTTTAGTCATTATCACTTAAATATTTTAAATTGAAATAATATATTATGGTGACATGCTCTACCTATTATGAATTTGGCCAAATTCCACCATTTTAAAGTCTAAATCAACATTTTTATAAATAATGCTAATGTAAGCTTGACTGAATGATTGTAAAATACTAAAAGAATTTAAAATACGTAGAACAATATATTATGATATATATTGTTATACTATGCGACAACATATAATATTTATTTTGAATATAAAATCTTACTTTTTAGACTACAAGTGGCGTAGAACACCTTTGGTACTATAGCCTAATTTCCACTTCAAATTTAACAAATCTCATCATCTTATTTATTAAATCAATATTTTTAGGATTTATATTAATATAAACTATAGGGCATAATACCATAATATACTAAAACATTTTTTTATAACATCTTATACATGCTCAAATATATGATGCTACATTATGCTACAATATATGGTATTATAATATGATTTATGGTATTCAAATATCTAAAAGTCAAGGGAAAGTCTGTTGAAGACATTTTCTTTAAGTACCATAACTATGTTAAGATTAGGTCATTCTTTAGATCTCTTAATGATATCTTTATTCAAGTTTTAGGTTTTAGGGTTTAGGGCTTAGGGTTAGGGTTTAGTGTTTAGGATTTAGGATTAGTTTAGTTTGAGTTTAGGGTTTAGGTTTAGTTTAGGGTTTAGGGTTTGGGGTTTAGGTTTAGGGTTTAAGGTTGTGTTTTAGGGTTTAGGTTTTAGTTTTAGGGTTTAGTTTAGGATTTAATGGTTTAGGGTTTAGGGTTAGTGTTTAGAGCTTAGTGTTTTAGGGTTTAGGTTTAGGGTTTATGGTTTAGGGTTTAGGTTTTAGGTTTAGGGTTTATGTTTTAGTTTATGGTTTATGGTTTAGGGTTTAGGGTTTAGTGTTTAGAGTTTAAGGTTTTTTTAATAGAAAATAAATTCATATTCAATATTTCTTCTTTTGATTTCATCAACCAAGTACCCCAAGTTTTCTAAGACACAAGCGATGACATAGATAAAATTAGCACCCATAGAAACAAATTCAAAACCCTAGATAAGTAGAACCATCTCTATTATAAAGACACGTTCATTCGATGATATCTTTCTTGGTTTCTAATTCCCATCAAAGCCACCCCACCTCTCAGTAGTGGGATCGCCATCATATCCCTGATCTCTCCCTCCGCCACCACCATGGTTATAACCTCCATCGCTCCTCGCCTCCATAACTACCACTACCGACCACCTCCATATCCACCAAGCCTATAAATTCCCCACTACCACTACGATAACCGCTACCTCTACCTTCACCTCCACCACGGATCTAGGCAGTCTAGTTGGGTGATGTTCTTGCATCAAGGTTCTGCCCATTTTTAGGGTTTAGGGTTTAGGGTTAGTTCAAGGTTTATAGACTGAGGTTTAGGGTTGAAAGTTTAGCATTTTTTATTTTGGAAAAAAAGAAGAAATTTTATTACCAAAAAGAAAAGGATACAATGATTTAAAGGGGATCAAACTCAAAGACTACTACTCAAGAGCTTAGAAGGACCTAAAGAGAAAACTCCTTAACTAATATAAAAGATAAAAAAACAAAATGAAGAACTAAAAGGAACAACAACGACAGAATCATTGAGCAACAATCCATCAGAGAACCAAGAACAAGAGAAGGAAACCAATAAGAAAAATATTAAAGTAGAGATAAGCACAAATAAAAGAAAATAAACAAAGAAATCTAGAAAGGAAAGAAAAGCCAAAGAAAAGGCTCAAGCTCACCAGAATTAGAAGGGGCAACAAAATTTGTGAGCATCCAAACTCTTAAAGGAGGGTTATAGCCACAAATACGCTAAATAACAAAAGAAACCAACATCCTAGCCATCATAGTCAATGAACCTCACAAAGGCATGAGCACACACCAATAACCAGAAAGATCTTGAACCGATACCAAAATGGTAAGAACAATAATAGAGCCACCAAAAGGGGACAACAATAGAAAAAGTGCCAACAAAGAAAAATCCAAGCCGACATCCAACCACCCAAGAGTAGCAGAATAATAAAAAAGCCACCAAAGAGGAAGTGCTAAAAAAAAAACAAGGGAAGAAAGGAAGCAAACAACAAGCTCACCAACTCCAACTAAAGCAAATACAAGACCACAAAGTAAAATATGAAACAACAAGGCCACCAAAGCCACAAAGGAAAGTAGCAGCCATACCCAAAACAAAATCAACCCAACCAACTAAAAGGAAATAGAAGGAAGAGAAGCACAACCAACATCTCATCTATAGAGGACACCAAAAATCATGAAGCTCGTGGATACCAACCACAAAGACACCAAAGAAAAATTAGTCAATCAACCAAAAACCAATGAATAAGCCCATAAGATAGACCACATTAAAAGTAGGAGCAGCAAATGACAACACCTGTAAAACCAAAATAGCAAAAGCCAGCATTCCAACCAATAAAATACAAAAAAATACAAGAGAAAACCCCAAGAAGAACAGCCAACAATAATCAGACAAACCAAAACCCGAAGCTCCCAAGAAAATGCCCAAAGAAAACCAACAATAGAAAAGAAAAAAGAAAAAAAAGAAGAAAATTTAAGAAAATCTAACATAAGGCAAACTAGATTTATCTAAATTAGATAGCCCTCTTAATTTCTTAAGAATATTCGTATTGGTAAACAAAGTAAAATCAGAGAAATTACACCCCAAACAAACTAAGAAATCCACACAAGCATTACCTTCTCTTCAAATATGAGTAACTTTAAAACAAAGTTTAGAGATAATAGCTTTAATATTTCTAATTAAATAAAAATGCTCAGCATTACCCTTATGGTTAGAATGCATCATAGCAACAACCATCTCACCATCAGATTCCAACCAAATAGTATGAAAATTTCTATCCAAACAAAGCTTAAGAGCATGACAAACAACCATCAATTTAGCAAAAATAACAAAATGAGAAGAGAGAGGAGTGGAAAAAGCCAAGATAATATTCCCAAGATTATTCCTAAAAATACAACCACAACCCGACTTGTTATGTGCAATAGGGCCGCCAGTATGAACTTTAAGACAAAAATTAAATGGCTTATCCCAATGAATAATTTTATAATCCAGAGATGAGTTACAATAAAGAAACTGTATAGCCAATTTAGAGGCAACAAACTTGCAACCTCTAAAATTAGTATGACTAAGAAGAGCAGCCTTATGTAAAGAAAAAATCATATCTTTAGTCCTAGCAATAATCCTCTTATGATTCATAGGCACATTATGATATTTAGCATCCTTTCTGTAAACCAAATCAAAGTAAAACCATCACAAATTTGATATTCCCTATTAAGAAAATAAGAGTCAAGAAGTTGAATTAAAGTTAAATTACCATTAAAATAATTTAACTTAAATAAATCCTCATACCAACCCCAAACTTTAGAGGCAATAGAACCATTAACAAAACATGACTAACATTCTCGTATGAAATCAATGCATTGAGAGGGTAGATAAAACCATTTGTCCAAAATTAAAGAGTCAACAATAATATAATTCCTTAAAATTCTCCACACAATAATAGAATAAGAAGTAAGAATAATATTATTCCAAATTTTAAGGAAAACAAGAGAAGAGGATTTTTTTATCTCTAATATTGTGCCAAGTATCTTTAAAAGAAAATTCTCCATTACTAAAAATTTTAAAAAAATTTTGATCCGAAGAAATACCATCAATAAGAATATTTATGATGTTATTATCAATGAAATTAGGAATCAAATCATTAAAAGAGAAATTTCAATCACCATTATAAATAAAATGACTAACTCTCAAAGAAGAAGTAGAGTGAGTATTAAGCAAAGAATCAGTGGAAAAGTCTTCCATCCAGTTATCTTTCCAAAAGAAAGAAGAAAAATTATTAATACCCACAAAAACTGAGAGGTTCGGCTTTGCATTTAATATCACAAAGCCATTTCCAAATAATAGAGTCACCATGTTTATAATTGTTAATTAATGGATGCTTACCTTTGCAATATTTAAAATTCATGAATTTAGCCCAAAGACTTTCACTTTTCTGAAAATTTCACCAAAGTTTATAAGAATAATCATTGGTGGCATTAATCAATGATCTACCCCAATATCACTTTCATAAAAAACCACACATATTAGACCAAGAAGTTCAATGAAGCCTTTTGGCGAATTTCTAGTGCCCAAAAAAACTTATTAAAAAGTCTTTCATTCAAGATAAGAATAAGAGAAATATGAACAATATTAAGCAACAAGTAAAAAAGGAAGAGAGTAAAGAATACTTTTAATAACAATTAATCTACCACCTAAGGATAAGAAATGAAATTCAAGGGCAGAAATTTTATTTTGAATATTATGGATTACCTCATCAAAAAGATGGGATCTCTTTTGACCATAATATAAAGAGCCTAAATATTTAATAGGAAGATTTTGATGAGAAAAACTAGTAATATCCTTAATTATATTAATTCTTTGAACAAAAATAGAAGTAAAAGTGATAAAACAACTTTTATGATTGGTAATCACAAGGCCACTTTCCTTTTCAAATATATTTGAAAAACTCTTAAGCTTTTTAACATAATGTAACTAGCCATTACAAAATAATATGAAATCATCGAAAAACTTAAGCGAGAGATAGCCAAACCACCAAGATTCCGAAATACATGCAAGAATTCCTTTAAAAAAAAGATTAAGACAATGAGACAAATATTCAATCACAATAATAAAAAAGCAAAGGAGAAAGAGGGTCACCTTGTCTTATACTTTGAGAGGAATTAAAGAAGCCAAAGTTTTCACCATTGATAACTAATGAAAACCAAACATTTCTAATTATATTGTTAACCAAAGAAACAAAATGATTAGAGAAACTGAATAAATTAATAATGCTATTAAGAAAATCCCAAGAAATGTTATCATAAGCTTTGGTGATGTCAAACTTAAGAAGTATATTGCCACCTCTAGTTTTAACATTCAAATATTGAATCAATTTTGAGCAAGCAAGATGTTATCGAATAGCTCTACCTTTCAAAAAGCCAGTTTGATTAGGAGAGATAATCTTAAGAAGAAACTTACTAAGCCTATTAGTCAAAATTTTAGAAATCAATTTATTAAAAAAAGTATAAAGACTAATAGGTCAAAGTCATTCCAAAAGTCGATTACCTTTCTTAGGAATAAGAACAATAGAAGTGCTAGTAAAATATTTAGGAATATAATTCCCTTGAAAAATCCTTAAAATCATTAACAATATTAGCTTTAAAAGTAAACCAAGCATTTTGAAAGAATAAAGTAGTGTAACCATTCGGCCTTGCAATAGAATCAGCATTCATACCATTATGAATATTAAAAATTTTCTCAATAGAAGGAGGTGCAACCAAGCACTCATTTTGTAGACTTTATAGAAGGAATGATAGAGGGATTAGATAAATGCTCAAGGTGATAATTTTATTTAAAATATTTTAAAGAAACTAAGAATAGAAGAGAATATATCCACATTTTTGTAAGTCAAGAACCATCCAAATTCGATTTTATGAATAGACCAAGAACATGCATTTTCATTACCAAAGCATGAGAATATTTAGTGTTTCTTTCCCTCGAATGCTTAGAGGAAGCTTTTTTGTCTCCAATATGTCTCCTCCATATCCTGAAACTTAATGATATTAGCTTTAGCTTCAGCAAGGTTAAAGCAAAAAGAAGAATCAATAATAACCAGTTCTTCAAAATCTGTCACTCTTTATTCCATATTTATGATATTATCAAAAAGATTTTCAAAGTAGTTTATGTTCCACCAAGTGATATTATGCTTAAGCCTTTTAAGCTTAAGCTAAAATCTCATCATACCAACTGCAGAATCATCAGAAGAAAGAGTAGTTAGTTTAATTGTTTATTAGGCTTAGTTTAAGTTTAGGTTTAGGGTTAAGGGTTTAGGTTAGTTTGTTTAGTTTAATTTTACTTTATTTTTATTAGTTATGAGTTAGTTTTAATTTTATTAGTTTTATTAATTAGTTTTTTAGTTAGTTAGTTAGTTTTAGTTAGTTTAGGTTAGTTTTATTAATTTAGTTTAGTTAGATAGTTATAGAGTTTACGGTTTAGCTTTTTAGTTATTATTTATTTAGTTATTTAGTTTTAGTTAATTATTTAGGTTTGTTTAGGTTTAGTTTATTAGTTTTAGTTAGTTTTAATTAGGTTTAGGATTTAGGGTTTTATTTTATTAATTAATTTTATTATCAATTTACCTTTTATTAGTTATTAGCTTTTGTTTTATTATTATTAATTATTAGGTTTAGTGTTTATTTAGTTAGTTTAGGTTTAGGGTTTTGGTTCAGTTTTAGTTTATTAGTTATTTTGTTTAGTTTAGTTTAGTTTATTAGGTTTAAATTTAGGTTTTAGTTTTCTTTAGTTTTAGTTTTAGTTTAGGGTTTAGGGTTTAGGGTTTAGGTTTAGGTTTAGGTTTTGGTTATTAGTTTAATTATTAGTTTTATTAGTTTATTAATTTATTAGTTTTATTAGTTTTAGTTTTAGTTTATTAGGTTTAGTGTTTAGGTTTAGTGGTTTAGGTTTAGTTTAGTTTAGTTAGTTTATTTATTTTAGTTAGTTTAATTTGATTAGTTTTAGGTTTAGGGGTTTAGGGGTTTGGTTTAGTTAATTTAGTTAGTTTATTAGTTAGTTTTGTTTATTAGTTTTATTAGTTTATTAGTTTGGTTATTTGTTTTAGTTTAGTTAGTTTTCTTAGTTTAGTTAGGTTTAGGGTTTAGGGGTTTAGAGTTTAGAGTTTATGGTTTAGGGTTTTATTTTAGTTAGTTTTAATTTAGTTTTATTTAGTTAGTTTTTAGGGTTTAGGTTTAGTTTCATTTAGTTTAGTTAGCTTTTATTAGTTTATAGTTTAGTTTATTATTAGTTTTTTAGTTTAGTTTAGTTATTAGTTTAGGTATAAGTTTATTAGTCTAGTTTAGTTTAGTTTAGTTGTTAGTTTAGTTTATTTAGTTATTGGGTTCTAGGTTTAGGGTTTTATGTTTATGTTAGGGTTTAGATTTAGGTTTAGGTTTAGTTTATTTGTTTTAGTTTTAGTTTAGTTGTTTATTAGATTAAGTTTAGGGTTTAATTTAACATTTTATTAGTTTTATTAGTGTATTAGTTTTATTATTAGTTTAGTTAGAATTTTAGTTAGTTTATTGTATTAGTTTAGGGTTTATGTTTTAGTTAGGTTTTTATTATTAGTTAGTTTTTGGTTTAGGGTTTAGGTTTAGTTAGTTTAATTTAGGGTTTAGGTTTTGCTTGGTTTGAAGGTTTAGGGTTTAAGTTTAGGTTTAGAGTTTAGGGTTTTTAGGTTAGTTATTAGTTTAGTTATTAGTTTTAATTTAGTTTTATTAGTTTAGTTTATTAGTTTAGGTTTTATTAGTTTATTTAGTTATTAGTTTAGTTATTAGTTATTAGTTATTGTTAGTTGTTAGGTTAAGGGTTTAGGGTTTAAGTTTAGTTTTATTTATTAGTTTTATTATTATTTGATTAGTTTAGTTATTAGTGTAAGTTTAGTTTAGTTAGTTTAGGTTTTATTAGTTAGTTAGTTTAGTTAGTTTATTAGATATTAGTTTATTAGTTAGTTTTAGTTAAGTTTAGGGTTTAGGTTTAGATTTTAATTAATTTAATTAGTTTAGTTAGTTTATTAGTTAGTTTTATTAGTTTATTAGGTTTAGGTTTAGGGTTTTATTGGTTAGTTTATTATTAGTTGGTTTAGTTAGTTTAGTTAATTTTAGTTAGTTTAGTTTTAATTGTATTAATTAGTTTATTTATTAGTTTAGTTTAGTTAGTTTAATTAGTTTACTTAGTTATTACTTAGTTTTAGTTTTAGGTATGGTTGGTTATTAATCGGTTTTAGTTTTTAGTTAGTTGGTTTTAGTTAGTTAAGTTATTAGTTTAGCTTAGTTATTAGTTTTGTTAGTCTAGTTTCATTTAATTAGTTTAGTTTTAGTTTATTAGTTTATTTAGTTAGTTTTAGGTTTAGTTAGCTTATTAGTTTATTAGTTTATCTTTAGGTTTAGTTATTAGTTTATTTTAATTTAGTCATTAGGTTTAGTTTAGTTATTGGTAGTTTAGGTTATTAGTTAGTTTAGTTTAGTTAGTAGGTTTAGTTTAGGGTTTAAGGTTTAAGTTAGTTTAGTTTATGTTTAGTTTATTAGTTTATTAGTAGTTGTTTAGAGTTTAGTTTAGTTAGGTTTAAGGTTCATGGTTTAGTTTAGTTAGTTAGTTATGTTAGTTTTAGTTTAGTTTGGTTAGTTTAGTATTAATTTTTGTTAGTTAGTAGTCATTATTAGGTTTAGTTATTAGTTTAGTTAGGTTTTAGTTTAGTTATAGTAGTTTAGTTAGTTAGTTTAGTATTAGTTTAGTTAATTAGTTATTAGTTTGTAGTTATTAGTTTAGTAGGTTTTATTAGTTATTAGGTTTAGGTTTAGGGTTTAAAGTTGTTAGTTAGTTTAGGGTTTAGTTTAGTTTAGTTTATTAGTTTAGCAGTTAGTATTAGTTTTTAGTTAGTTTAGTTTAGTTATTTAGGTTTATTAGTTTAATTTTATTAATTTTGGTTTAGATTTAGGTTTAGGTTTAGTTTTGTTATTAGTTTTAGTTATTTAGCTTAGATTGGTTTAGGGTTTAGGTTTAGTTTAGTTAGTTAGTTTTGTTAGTTAGATTTAGGTTTAGTTTGTTTTAGGTTTTAGGTTTAGGTTTTGGTTTATTAGTTTGTTTAATTAGTTATTAGTGGGTTTAGTTTAGTTATTAGTTAGTGAATTAGTTTAGTAGTTTTGATTTAATTAGTTAGAGAGTTAGTTTAGTTGAATTTAGTTAGTTAGGGTTTTAGGGTTTAATTTAGGTTTATAATTGGGGTTAAGTTTAGTTTTAGTAGTTTAGTTTAGTTTTAGTTATTTTAATTGAATTTAGGTTTAGGTTTAGGGAGTTTAGTTAGTTAGTTAGTTTAGTTTAGTTGTTTAAGTTTAATTAGTTAGGTTTAGGTTTAAGTTTATTTAGGTTCATTAGCTTAGAGTATTAGTTTAGTTTTTTGTAGTAAGTTATTATTAGGTAGTTAGTAGTTTAGGTTTAGAGTTTAGTTTAGGTTTAGTTTAGGGTTTAGGTTTAGATAGTAGTTTAGTTTAGTTTAGTTAACAGATTGGATTTAGGAGCTTAAGTTTATTATTAGTTTAGTTTATTAGGATTAGTGTTTAGGTTTAGTTTAGGTTTAGGTTTGCTTAGTTAGTTTAGTTTAGGTTTAGTTATTAGTTAGTCAGTTTTGTTTTAGGGTTTAATTTAGTTTTAGTTTTAGTTTCTGTTTAAGTTTTATTTAGGGTTTAGGTTTTTTTAGTGTTTAGGGTTTTAGGTTTAGTGTTTAGGTTTAGGTTTAGGGTTTTGAGTTTTGTGTTTAGGGTTTAGGGTGTTTAGTTTATTTTTTAGAGTTTAAGGTTTAGGGTTTAAGTTGTAGGTTGTAGGTTTAGGGTTTAGGTTTTAGTTAGTTTAGGGTTTAGTTTTTTTTAAAAAAAATTTAATATATTTTTCTATTTAGTTTATTTTTGATTTATTTGAGTTTATTTTATTATTTTATTTTTTTAGCTTTATTTTTTATTTTTATTTAGTTTAGTTTATTTATTTTAGGTTTATTTATTTTTGTTTATGTTTTTAATTTTATTTTATTTTTTATGTTTAGGTTTATTTTTTAGTTTAGTTTTATTTTTATTTTATTTTTTAGATTTTGGTTTAGGTTTAGGTTTTTATTTTATTTTTATAGGTTTAGGTTTTAGGTTTTTATTTTTGGTCTATTTTTAGGATTTTATTTAGTTTAGTTTATTTATTTTTTTATGTTTTTGATTTTATTTTATTTTTTATGTTTAGGTTTATTTTTTAGTTGAGTTTTATTTTTATTTTATTTTTTAGATTTAGGTTTAGGTTTAGGTTTTTATTTTATTTTTTTAGGTTTAGGTTTTAGGTTTTTTATTTGTCTATTTTAGGTTGTTTTAATTTAGGATTAGGATTATTTTAGTTTATTTTATTTTATTTAGTTTTGGTTTTTTGGTTTTTTAGGTTTTATTTTAGTTTATTTTATTTTTATTTTTTATTTTAGGTTTATATTTTTTTAGTTTCAATTTTATTTATTATTTATTATTAGGTTTTACTTTTAGGTTTAGGTTTTTATTTTATTTTATTTTAGGTTTATTTTATTTTTAGTTTTTATTTAGTTAGGTTTTCTATTCCTAAGTTTATTTTATTTTTAATTTTAGTTTATTTTTTTATTTTATTTTATTTTTTGGTTTTGGTTTAAGTTTTAGTTTAGTTTTTTTTATTATTTCTTATCTTATTTAGGTTTAAATTTTATTTATTTATTTGATTTTTAAGCTTTATTTAGTTTAGGTTTAGGTTTTTTGGGTTTAGGGTTTAGGGTTTAAGGTTAATGTTTATGGTTTAAGGTTTAGTGTTTAGGCTTTAAGGTTTAGCATTTTGAGGTTTAGGGTTAGTTTAGTGTTTAGGGCTTAGGCTTTAAGGTTTAAGGCTTTAGGGTTTAAGGTTTAGACTTTTAGGGTTTAGCGTATAGGGTTTATTATTAGGGTTAGGGTTTAGTATTTAAAGTTTAGGGTTTAAGGTTAGTATCAAGTTTAGGGTTTTTTAGGTTTCAGGGTCTGGGGTTTAGGGTTGTAGGTTTGGGGTTTAGGGTTTAGGGTTTAGGGTTAGTTTTAGGGTTTAGGGTTTAAGATTTAGGGGTTAGGGTTTTGGGTTTTGGCTTTAGGGTTTAAGATTTTTTTCAAAATAAAATTAAGTAAACGAGGATGTCTAGGTTTATTTAGTTTATGTAGTTTATTTTTTATTTATTTTAGTTATTTGAATTTTTCTTTCTATTTAGGTTTATTTTATATTTTTATTTAGTTTAGTTTATTTATTTTAGTTAAAGTTTTTGTTTATAGTTTATTTTTTAGGTTTAGGTTTAGGTCTATGTTTAATTTTTAGTTTAGTTTTATTTTTATTTTATTTTTAAGGTATAGGTTTTATCTTTTTATTTTTAGGTTTAGGTTTAGGTTTTTATTTTATTTTTTAGGTTTAGGTTTTAGGTTTTTATTTTTAAGGTTTTTTTTAGGTATTATTTTTTAGTTTAGGTTTGGGTTTATGTTTAGTTTATTTTATTTTATTCAGTTTAGGATTTAGGTTTAGTTTATTTTAGGTTTAGGTTTAGGTTTTATTTATTTTAGTTTAGTTTAATTTAGTTTAGGTTTAGGATTATTTAATTTTATTTATTTTGGATTTAGGCTTTTTTTTTAGTTTACGGTTTAGGTTTTATTTTTTATTTATTTTAGGTTTTATTTTTCGATTTATTTTTTAGGTTTAGGTTTTATTTAGTTTTTATTTTATTATATTTTAGGTTTATTTTATTTATATTTTAGGAATAGTTTTTATTTTCTTATTTTTTTATTTTTTGGTTTATTTGATTTTTTTAGTTTAGTTTAGGTTTTTAGTTATTTTAGTTTAGTTTAGTTTTATTTTTTATTTTTTTATTATTTTTATGTTTAGGTTTAGGTATAGATTTAGGTTTAGGTTTAGGTTTTAGTTTAGGTTTTCATTTTATTTAGGTATAGGTTTTTTTATTTATTTTATTTTTAGGTTTTATTTAATTTAGGTTTAGCTTTTTATGTCTTTAGGGTTTAGGTTTTAGTGGTTAGGGTTTGGGGTTTAGGGTTTAGGATTTAGTGTTGTAGGTTTTAGGGTTCAAGGTTTATGGTTTAGTTTTATAGGTTTAGGGTTCACGGTTTAGGGTTTAGGGTTAGTTTTAGGGTTTAGGGTTAAGGGTTTTGGGTTTATGGTTAGGGTTTTTTTATTTTATTATTTTTCTAATTCTTTTTTAAAATTTAGTAAGCTAGTAGGTTTATGTTTATTTAGTTTATTTAGTTTATTTTTTATTTATTTTAGTTTATTTTATTTTTTATTTTTACTTAGGATTATTTTTATTTTTATTTAGTTTAGTTTATTTATTTTATGTTTATTTATTTTACTTTAAGTTTTTTATTTTACTTTATTTTTTACATTTAGGTGTAGGTTTAGGGTTTATGTTTAGGTTTAGGTTTAGTTTTTTTTAGGTTTAGGTTTAGGTTTTATTTATTTTTAATTTAGTTTATTTTAGTTTAGGTTTATTTTATTTCTATTTTAGGTTTATGCTTTTTTAGTTTAGGGTTAGGTTTTATTGGTTATTTATTTTTAGGTTTATTTTTTAGGTATAGGTTTTTACTTAGTTTTATTTTATTTTATTAGAGGTTTATTTTATTTTTATTTTAGGTATAGTTTTTATTTTATTTAGGTATTTTATTTTTTAGTTTAGTTTAGGTTTTTATTTATTTTATTTCAGTTTAGTTTTTATTTTATTTTCTTTTTCGGTTCAAGTTTATGTTTAAGTTTAGGTTTAGTTTTAGTTTAGGTTTTTATTTTATTTTATTTTATTTTGGTTTGGTTTTTTATTTATTTTATTATTACATTTTATTTAGTTTAGGGTTAGGTTTTTAGCTTTTGGGTTTAGAGTTTAGGGTTTAGGGTTTAGGGTTTGAGGTTTAGGGTTTAGGGTTTAGGTTTAGGGTTTAGGGTTTAGGTTTTAGGTTTAGGATTTAGGGTTTAGGGTTTAGGGTTTAGGGTTTAGGGTTTAGGGTTTTTAGGGTTTAGGCTTTAGGGTTGAGGGTTTAGGTTTTAGGTCTAAGGTTCAGGTTTTAGTTTAGGGTTTTTGGTTTTTTTAAATACAGAAAAAATTCAGATTCGACATTTCTTTTTCTCGATTTCATCAACTAGGTAACAGACCATGTTTTCAAAGACACAAGTGATGACATGGATAAAAAATGAGCACACTTTGAGCAAATAAAAATCCATAGATAACTAGAGCCTCTCTATAAAGAGTTCCATAAGCGGTGGATCTCCTTATTCTCTAGTTCCCATCAGAACCACGTCAGCCTCTCAAGTAGTGGGATCCACCATCATATCCCCAATCTTTCCCTCCACCACCACCAGAACCTCCATCATGCACCTCACACCATAACCACCGCTCGACCACCTCCATATCCACCGGCCTCCAAATTCCCCACCACCACTTGATAAGCACCACCTCCCTTGCCACTTCCTCTAGGCACTTGATGATAATGTTCCCGCCATCAAAGTTCTCCCCATACTTAGGGTTTAGGTTTAAGTTTAGGTTTATTACATTTTGGGTTTAAGTTTATTTTTTAATTTATTTAGTTTCTTTAGTTTAGGTATTGGGGTTTAGGGTTTAAGGTTTAGGGTTAGGCTTTATGGTTTAGGGTTTAGGGTTTAGGGTTTAGGATTTAGGTTTTATGGTTTTAGGGTATAGGGTTTAGTATTTAGGGTTTAATGTTTTTATGGTTTAAGGTTTAAGGTTGAGGGTTTAGGGTTTTTGGTTTATTTTTTAACAGAGAACAAATTCAGATTCAACATTTCTTCATTTTGATTTCATCAACCAAGTAACACAACAAGTTTTCTAAGACACAAGCGATGACAAAGATAAAAAATGAGCATGCATATAGCAGCCACAAAACAAAATAAGAAAAAATAAGGCCCCAAAGCCATAAAGGAAAGCAATAGCCACACCCAAAACCAAATCGCAAACTAAAGGAAATAGAATGAAGAGAAGCACAACCAACATCTCTCATCAGAAGGCACCCAAAAAACCAGGAAGCTCAACGATACCAACCACAAAGCCACCAAAGAAAAATAAACAATCAACCAAAACCAAAAGAATAAGCCCACAAGAGATACCACATTAAAAGTAGGAGTAGCAAACGACAATAGCCGGACATCCAAAACACTAGAACCCAACATTCTAACCTATAAAGTACAGGAAAAATACAATAACATAAATCCCCCAAGAAAGAACAGGAGCCAATGGCAATCGAACAAACCAAAACCACCAGAATCTCCCAAGTAGAAGCCCCAAGAAAACCAACAACAAAAAAGGAAAAAGAAAAAAGGAGAAAAATTAAGAAAATCTAACATAAGGCAAACCAGATTTATCCAAATTAGACAACCCTCTTAATTGCATAGAAATATTCGCATTGGTAAACAAAGTAAAATCAGAGAAATTACACCCCAAACTAGCTAAGAAATCCACCCAAGCATTACCTTCTCTTAAAATATGAGTAATTTTAAAAGAAAGTTTAGAGATAATAGCTTTAATATTTCTAATTAAATAAAAAAGATCAGCATTACCCTTATGGTTAGAATTGATGATATCAACAACCATCTTAGCATCAGATTGCAACCAAATAGTCTGAAAATTTCTATCCAAACATAGCTTAAGAGCATGATAAACAGCCATCAATATAGGAAAACTAATAGAACTAATAGAGGGAGTACTAGAAAAATCCAAGATAATATTCCCAAGATTATTCCTAAAAATACCATCACAACCCAACTTGTTATGTGCAACAGAGCCATGAATATTAATTTTAATACAACAATTAAGAGGCTTAATCCAATGAATAATTTTATAATCCGGAGATGAGTCACAATAAAGAAATTGGATACCCATTTTCGAGGCAATGAACTTGCAACCTCTAAAATTAGTACCACTAGGAAGAGCAGCCTTATGTAAAGAAAAAAAAATGTTTTTTTTAGTCCTAGCAATAATCCTCTTATGATTCATAGGCACAGTATGATGTTTAGCATCATTTCTACCAAGCCAAATAAACCAAATCAAAGTAACAGCCATCATAATTTTGATATGCCCTTTAATAGAATTAAGAAAATAAGAGTCAAGAAGTTGCATGAAAGTTAAATTACCATTAAAATAATTTAACTTAAATAAATCCTCATACCAACCCCCAAACTTTAGAGGCAAAGGCACCATTAACAAACACATGACTAACATTCTCAATATGAAAGTAGCACATGCATTTAGAGGGTAGATAAAAACCATTGTCCAAAAGTAAAGAGTCAACAACAATATAATCCCTTAAAATTCTACACACAATAATATAAGAAGAACTAGGAATAATATTATTCCAAATTTGAAGGAAAATAGGAGAAGAGGATTTTTTAACTCTAATATGGTGCCAAGTATCTTTAAAAGAAAATTCTCCATTACTAGAAATTTTGAAAAAATTTGATCCGAAGAAATACCATCAATAAGAATATTTATGATGTTATTATTAATGAAATCATGAATCAAATCATTAAAAAGAGAGAAAATCCAATCACCATTATAAATAAAATGACTAACTTTCAAATAAGAAGTAGAGTGAGTATTAAGCAAAGAATCAATGGAAATGTCTCCCATCCAGTTATCTTGCTAAAAGAAAGAAGAACCAATATTAATACCCCAAAAAATGAGAGGTTTCTCTTTCCATTTAATATCATAGAGCCACTTCCAAACAATAGACTCACCATGTTTATAATTGCAAATTAAAGGATGCTTACCTTTGTAATATTTAAAATTCATGAATTTAGCCCAAAGACTTTTTTTTGAAAATTCCACCAAAGTTTATAAGAAAAACATTGGTGGAATCCATCAAAGATCTACACCCAATACCACTTTCATAAATAGTACCACACATATTAGACCAAGAAGTCCAATGAAGCCTTTTGGCCGAATTCTAATGCTTCAAAAAACTTATTAAAAGTCTTTCCATCGATAAGAAAGAGAATTAGGAATAATATTAAGCAACAAGTATAAAGGAAGAGACTAAAGAATACTTTTAATAACAATTAATCTACCATCAAAGGATAAGAAATGAAATTCAATGGTAGAAATTTTATTTTTTAATATTATGGGTTACCTCATCAAAAGATGGGATCTCTTTGACCATAATATAAAGGAGAACCTAAATATTTAATAGGAAGATTTTGAAAGAAAACTAGTAATATCCTAAATTTTATTAATTGTTTGAACAGAAATAGAAGCGATATAAAACAACTTTTATGATTAGAAATCACAAGGACACTTTCCTTTTCAAATTTATTTAAAAACACTTAAGCCTTTTAACATAATGTAACAAGCCATTAAAAAATATTATGAAATATTCAGCAAAACTTAAGTGAGAGATAGCCAAACCACCAAGATTCCTCAAATACATACTAGAATTCTTCTAAAAAAGAGATTAAGCCAATGAGACAAATATTCAATCACAATAATAAAAAGCGAAGGAGAAAGAGGGTCACCTTGTTTTATACCTTGAGAGGAATTAAATAAGTCAAACTTTTCACCATTGATAATTAATGAAAACTAAACATTTCTAATTATATTGTTAACCAAAGAAACAAAATGATTAGAGAAACCAAATAAAGTAAAAATGCTATTAAGAAAATCCCAAGAAATGTTATCATAAGCTTTGGTGATGTCAAGCTTAAGAAGTAAATTGCCACCTCTAGTTTTAACATTCAAATCATGAATCAATTCTTGAGTAAGCAAGATGTTATCTGGAATAGTTCTACCTTTCGTAAAGCCAGTTTGATTAGGAGAGATAATCTTAGGAAGAAACCTACTAAGCCTATTAGTAAAAATTTTAGAAATCAATTTATTAAAAAGAAGTACAAAGACTAATAAGTTGAAAGTCATTCCAAAAGTCACAATTATATTTCTTAAGAATAAGAAAAATAGAAGTGCTAGTAAAATATTTAGGAATATAATTCCCTTGAAAAAATCCTTAATAGCATTAACAAGGTCAACTTTAAAAATAAACCAAGCTTTTTAAAAGAATAAAGTAGTGTAACTGTCCGTCCTGACAACATAATCAACATTCATACCATTATGAATATTAAAAATTTCTTCATTAGAAGGAGGAGCAACCAAGCACTCATTATCCTTTCTAGACATAATAGAAGGAATGATAGAGGGATTAGATAAATGCTCAGGTTGACAATTTTTATTTAAAAGATTTTTAAACTAAGAGCAGAAGAGACTATATCCCCTTTTTTTTAGTAAGCCAAGAACCATCAAATTCTTGATTTTTTAATGCGACCAAGAACATGCCTTTTCATTACCAAAGCATGAAAATATTTAGTGTTTCTTTCCAGTTAGAAAATGCTTAGAGGCGACTTTTGTCTCAATATGTCTCCTCCATATCACGAAACTTAATGAGATTATCTTTAGCTTCAACAAGGTTAAAACCAAAAGAAGAATAAATAATAACCTTCCAAATCTTTCACCCTTTGTTCCATATTTATGATATTATCAAAAATATTTTAAAAGTAGTTTCTATTCCACCAAGTGATATTATGCTTAAGCCTTTTAAGTTTAAGCCAAAATCTCATCATACCAAATCGAATCATCGGAAGAAGAGGAGCACTAATCATAAGCAATAACAACAGAAATATTTTATCTTTTAAGCACATATTTTGAAAACAAAGTTTTAAATGACATTATTATGAACAACATCCTTAATAGAAATCAAAAGAGCATGATCAGAGAGTTCTACTAAGATGCTCCACCAAAGTTAATGGCCAATGGTTTAAATAATTATTAAATAAATACAATTAGTTTAGTTAGGTTTAGTTTTATTAGTTTATTAGTTTAGGGGCTTTAGGGTTAGGTTTAGTTTATTTTATTATTAGTTGGTTTAGGTTTATGTTTTTAGTTTAGTTTAGTTAGTTTAATTTTAGTGTTTAGGGTTTAGTTTAGATTTATTATTAAGTTTAGTTTGTTTGGTTTAGTTTAGTTAGTTATTAGTTTATTAGTTTAGTTATTAGTTTATTAGTTTAGTTTATTTTAATTAGGTTTAGGGTTTAGGGTCTAGTTAGTTTAATTAGGTTTTATTTAGTTTAGTTAGTTTAGTTATTAGTTAGTTTATTATTTTGGGTTTTAGTTTAGTTTAGTTTATTAGTTTAGTTAGTTTAGTTAGTTTTAGTTTAGTTAGGTTTAGTTTAATTAGTTATTAGTTTAGGGTTTAGGTTTTAGTTATTTTTTAGGTTTGGTTATTAGTTTAGTTATTAGTTAATTATTATTAGTTTAGTTAGTTTTAATAGTTTAGTTTAAGTTTAGGTTTAGTTTTTTATATTATAGTTTATTAGGTTAGTTTAGGGTTTAGGTTTTATTTAGTTTGTTATTAGTTTATATTAATTAGTTTTAGTCTAGATAGGTTTTAGTTTAGTTATTTTAGTTTTAGTTATTAGTTTATTAGTTATTAGTTTTGGGTTTAGGGTTTAGGTTTAGGGGGTTTAGGGTTTAGGGTTTATGGTTTAGGGTTTAGGGTTTAAGGATTAGGTTTAGGTTTAGTTTAGGAGTTTAGGGTTTAGTTAGCTAATATTAGTTTTAGTTTAGTTATTAGTTTATATTTTATTAGGGGGTTTAGGGTATAGGGTTTAAGTTATTAGTTAGTTTTATTATTTTTTAGTTTAGGGTTTAGGTTTAGTTTTTAGTTTAGTTATTATTTTTAATTAGTTTAGCTATTATTAGTTAGTTTTAGTTAGTTAGTTAATTAGTTAAGGGATTAGGATTTAGGGTTTAGGTTTAGGTATAGATTATTAGTTAGTTTTAGTTAGTTAGGTTTTATTAATTAGTTTAGCTAGTTTAGGTTTAGTTATTAGTTAGTTGTTTATTAGTATTAGTTTAGTTTATTAGTTTGGTTATCAGTTTTAGTTAGTTTATTAGTTATTAGTTTATGTTTAGGGTTTAGGTTTAGTTTAGTTTATTAGTTTTAGTTAGGTTTAGAGTTTAGAGTTTTTAGTTTAGTTAGTTTTAGTTAGTTTAGGGTTTAGGGTTTAGTTATTATTAGTTTAATTTTAATCTAGGTTAGTTAGTTAGTTAGTTAGGTTAGTTTGTTTAGTTTTAGCTTTTATTTAGTTAGTTTTAATTATTAGTTAGTTGTATTAGTTTTATTAGTTTTAGTTAGTTTTATTAGTTATTTAGTTTAGTTATTTTGGTTTTAGTTTTATTAGGTTTAGTTTTTTATTTAGTTAGTTTAGTTAGTTATTAGTTATTAATTTAGGGTTTAGGGTTTAAGTTTTTAGTAAGTTTTTTAGGGGTTAGGTTTTTTTAGTTTTAGTTTTGGTTTAGGGATTAGGTTTTCATTTAAGGAATAGGTTTTAGTTTAGTTTATTTTGTTTATTAATTATTATTAGTTAGCTTAATTAGTTTAGTTACTTTAGTTATTTAATTATTTCATTTTAGTTTTAGTTATTAGTTATCATTACTTATTAATTATTTGTTTATTATTATTAGTTTAGGTTTTAATTTAGGGTTTAGGGTTTAGGTTATTTAGTTTTAGTTATTAGTTTAGGTTTTAATTATTATTAGTTTATTAGTTAATTTATTTAGTTATTAGTTATTAGTTAGTTAGATTTAGGGTTTATGTTTAGTTTGTTTTAGTTTAGTTTATTAGTTATTAATTAGTTTAGTTACTTTAATTTTATTAGTTTTTAGTTAGTTTTTAAGTTTAGCTTAGTTATTAGTTTTTTAGTTTTAGTTTTTAGTTAGTTTAGTTATTAGTTTTAGTTTATTTAGTTTAGTTAATTTTAGTTAGTTTAGTTTATTAGGTTTAGGTCTACTTAGTTTAGTTTTTATTTTAGTTTAGTTATTTGTTTTAGTTTTATTATATTATTTGTTTAGTTCAATTTAGTTTTATTAGTTATTATTAGTTAGTTTAGTTATTAGTTTAGTTTAGGGTTTAGGGCTTAGGGTTTATGGTTTAGGTTTAGCTTAGTTATTAGTTAGGTTTAGGTTTTAGTTTTTATTATTAGGGTTTACATTTAGTTAGTTTTATTAGTTCTATTAATTTATTAGTTTCATTATTTATTAGTTTAGGTTTAGGTTTTAGGTTTTTTAGTTATTAGTTTGTTATTAGTTTATTAGGTTTATTAGTTTAGGTTTTATTAGTTATTATTAGTTATTAGTTATAGTTATTATTTTAGCTTTTATTTATTAATTTTATTATACTTTAGTTTTAGTTAACTAGTTTATTAGTTAATTAGTTTAGTAAGTTTAGTTAGTTTAGTTTAGTTATTAGTTTTGTTATTATTAGGTTTAGATATTTAATTAGTTTTTAGTTAGTTAGTTTAGTTATTAGTTTATTAGGTTTATGTTGGTTATTAGTTTAACTTTATTAGTTTTAGTTATTATTATTAGTTTTTTAGTTTAGTTTAATTGTTTTGGTTTAGGGTTTAGGGTTTGTGTTTAATTTAGGTTTAGATATTTATTAGTTTAGTTAGTTTAGTTATTAGCTTAGTTAGGTTTTTAGTTAGTATAGGTTTTTATTTAGTTTAATTATTAGTTTAGTTATGGTTTAGGGTTTAGGTTTAGTTTAGTTAGTTTAGGTTTAGGTTTAGGGTTTAGGGTTAATTAGTTACTTTAGTTTAATTTAGTTAGTTAGTTTAGTTTTATTGGTTTCTATTAGTTATTATCAGTTTAGTTTATTAGTTAGTTAGGTTTAGGGTTTTTTTAATTTAGTTAGTTTAGTTAATTTTTTTAGTTAGTCAATTAATTAGTTCTTTTAGTTAGTTTAGTTACTTTTAGTTGTTAATTATTAGTTTTAGTTTTATTAGTTATTAGTTTAGGTTTAGGGTATAGGTTTAGGTTTAGGTTTATGGTTTAGTTTTAATTATTAATTTATTATTAGTTTGTTAGTTAGTTAGTTATAGGTTTTATTAGTTGATTAGTTTATTTTATTAGTTATTTATTTAGTTTAGTTTAATTAGTATATTATTAGTTTAGTTATTTATTATTTATTCATTTTATTATTAGTTTAGTTTATTAGTTTTAGTTTAGTTTTAGTTTTATTTAGGTTTTAGGGTTTAGGTTTAGTTATTAGTTTTTTAGGTTTAGGTTTAGTTTTGTTTAATTTAGTTATTAGGTTTAGGTTTAGTTATTAGTTTTAGTTAGTTTAGTTAGTTTCATTAGTTTAGTTTTAGTTTAGTTAGTTAATTTTATTAGTTTTATTAGTTTAGTTAGTGTTATTAGTTTATTAGTTTAGTTTAGTTAGGTTATTAGTTTTATTTATTAGTTTTTAGTTTAGTTTTTAGGGGGGTTTAGGGGTTTAGGGTTTAAGTTTAGTTTAATTTTAGTAATTAGTTTAGTTTATAGTTAATTAATTAGTTTACATTTTAGTTTAATTTAGTTAGTTAGGTTTTAGGTTTAGTTTTAGTTTAGTTTAGGTTTAGGTTTAAGTTTAAGTTTAGGTTTAGGTTTAATTTAGTTATTAGTTAGTTATTAGTTTAGGTTTAATTTAGGTTAGGTTTTAGAGGGGTTTAGGTTTAGGTTTATGTTTAAGTTTAGGTTTAGTTATTAGTTTCTAGGTTTAGGGTTTTTTAATTAGTTTATGTTTAAGGTTTATTATTAGTTTTATTAGTTATTTTCATTTATTAGTTTTATTTAGATTAGTTAGTTTATTAGTTTTATTATTAGTTTAGTTTTAAATTTAGTTTAATTAATTAGTTAGGTTTTGGTTTTTAGTTTTAGTTGTTAGTTTATTTTTTTAGTTTAGTTTAGTTTAGTTTAGTTTTAGGTTTAGTTTAGTTTAGGCTTTAGGTTTAAGGTTTAGCGTTTAGGGTTTAGGTTAGTTTTATTAGATTTATTAGTTTTAGTTTTATTAGTTTTATTATTATTTTTTAGTTTAGGTTTTAGTTTATTAGTTTAGTTAGTTTAGTTTAGTTAGTTTAGTTTTAGTTTTAGTTTAGTTTAGTTATTAGCTTATTAGCCTAGGTTTTAGTTTATTAGTTATTTGGGTTTTTATTAGTTTATTAAGTTTAGTTTTTAGTTTAGTTAGGTTTAGGTTTAGGGTTTTAGTTTAGGGTTTAGGGTTTAGCTTTTAGTTAGGTTTCTAGTTTATCAGTTTATTAGTTTAGTTTTATTAGATTTGGTTTAGTTTAGTTATTAGTTTATTAGTTTAGTTTAGTTTAGGGTTTAGGGTTTAGTTTATTAGTTTTAGTTAGTTTATTAGTTATTTATTAGTTATTAGTTTATTAGTTTTAGTTTAGGTTTGTTTAGTTAGTTTAATTTTATTAATTTAGTTATTAGGTTTAGGGTTTAGGTTTAGGGGGTTTAGGGTTTAGGGTTTAGGTTTAGTTTTAGTTTAGTTTTAGTTTTTCATTTTAGGGTTTAGGGTTTAGGGTTTAGGGTTTAGATTTAGGGTTTAGGGTTCAGGTTCAGGTTTAGTTTAATTTAGTTTAGTTATTAGGTATATTTTAGTTAGCTTTTATTACTTTAGTTATTAGTTAGTTTAGTTAGTTTAGTTTTTAGTTTAGGTTTAGGGGTTTAGTTTAGTTTAGTTTTATTAGTTTAGGGTTTAGGTTTAGGTTTTAGTTTTATATTATTATTAGTTAGTTTAGTTTAGTTATTAGTTTATAGTTTAGGTTAGTTTAGGTTTAGGGTTGATTTTAGTTTAGTTTAGTTTATTAGATTTAGGGTTTAGGGTTTATGGTTTAGGTTTAGTTTAGTTAGTTATTAGTTATTTAGTTAGTTTAATTTTTAGTTATTACAGTTTAGGGTTTAGGTTTAGGGTTTAGGTTTATTATTTTAGTTAGCATTAGTTTTAGTTTTAGTTTTAGTTTTAGTTTAGTTATTAGTTATTAGTTATTATTAGTTTTAGTTAGTTTAGTTTAGTTTAGTTTAGGTTATATTAGTTTGGTTTAGGTTTAGGTTATTTTAAGGTTTAGGTTTAGGTTTAGGTTTAGGTTTAGGTTTTAGGTTTTTAGTTAATTTAATTTGGTTTAAGTTTATTTAGTTTTAGTTATTAGGGGTTTAGGTTTAGTTTTAGTGTAGGTTTAGTTTAGTTTAGTTAATTTAGGTTTAAGTTTAGGTTTTATTAGATTTTAATAGGTTTAGGTTTAAGCTTAGGTTTAGTTATTAGTTTTAGTTTAGTTATTAGTTTAGTTAGTTTAGTTTAGGGTTATTAGGTTTTGGTTTAGTTTAGTTTAGTTTAGTTAGGTTTGGGGTTTAGGTTTAAGTTATTAATTAGTTTTGGTTTAATTAATTTAGTTTTATCATGTTTAGGTTTAGGTTTAGTTATTAAGTTTAGGTTTAGGTTTTATTAGTTAGTTTGTTTAGGTTTTAGGTTTTGCTAATAAGTTATTAGTTATTATCAGTTATTAGTTAGTTTATTTAATTTTAGTTTATTAGTTAATTTAATTTTATTAGTTTAATTATTAGGTTAGTTTTGTTATTAGTTAGATTAGTTAGTTTAATTAGTTGTTAGTTTTGGTTTAGAGTTTAGGGTTTAGTTTTAGGTTTAGGTTTAGGTTTAGGTTTTAGTTTTAGCTGATTATTAGTTAGTTTAGTTTTATTTGTTAGTTTTAGTTTTTTATTAATTTAATTAGTTTATTAGGTTTAGTTTAGTTATTAGTTTAGTCATTAGTTTCATTAGTTTAATTAGTTTATTAGGTTTAGTTTAGTTATTAGTTTAGTTTTAATTAAGGTTTAGGGTTTAGGGTTTATGATTTAGGTTTAGAGTTTGGAGTTTAGGTTAGTTAGTTTAGTTTAGTTTTAGTTTAGTTTTATTAGTTATTAGTTTTATTAGTTATATTAATTAGTTTTAGTAGTTAGTTAGTTAGTTAGTTTTAGTTGGGGGTTAGTTTTACTATTTTGTCTAGTTAGGATTTAGTTAGGGTTTAGGGTTTAGGTTTTAGTTTAGTTATTTATTTAGTTATTTTATTTTAGTTTTAGTTTAGTTTAGTTAGTTTATAGTTAGTTTTAGTTAGGTTTATGGTTTAGGGTTTAGTTTTATTAATTAGTTTTAGTAGTTTATTTTTTATTAGTTTTAGTTTTTTATTACTTATTAGGTTTTGTTTATTTTATTTAGTTTTAGTTTAGGATTTAGTTTAGTTTAGTTTATTATGTTTAGGTTTAATTTTAGTTTATTAGTTAGTTTAGTTTATTAGGTTTAGGTTTATGTTTTTAGTTTAGTTATTAGTTTTAGTTTTTAATTTAGGGTTTAGGGTTTAGGGTTTAAGATTTAAGGTTTAGGTTTAGGATTAGGTTTTAGGTTGTTAGTCTAGTTTAGTTATTAGTTTTTATTAGTTTATTATGTTTTAGTTAGTTTTAGTTTTAGTTAGTTTATTAGTTTAGGGTTTAGAGTTTAGAGTTTAGGTTTAGGGTTTAGGTTTAGTTTGGTTTAGTTAGTTTATTAATATTTAGTTAATTTAGTTTTATTTTTTTTATTAGGTTTAGGGTTGGTTTAGGGTTTATGTTTAGGGTTTAGGTTTTAGTTTAGTTTATTTATTGATTTAGTGTATTAGTTAGTTTATGTTATTATTAGCATTATTAAATTATTAGTTTAGTTATTATGAGTTTTAGTTTAGTTAGTTTTGAGTTTAGTTAGGTTTAGGGTTTTAGGGTTTAGGGTTTTAGGGTTTAGGGTTTAGTTTAGTTTAGTTTAGTTTAGTTTAGTTCAATTAGGTTTTAGTTGATTTGATTTAGTTTAGTTTAGTTTAATTAATTTTTTTTTTTTAGTTTTTTAGTTTAATTTATTAGTAGTTTATTAGTTTAGTTTAGTTATTAGTTTAGTTATTAGTTTATTATTAGTTTAGTGTATTTTAGTTATTATTTAGTTTAGTCAGTTTAGTTATTAGTTTAGGGTTTAAGGTTTAGGGTTTAAGTTTAGGTTTAGGGTTTAGGTTTAGGTTTATTTTATTAGATTTTAGTTTCAATTTAGTTATTAGTCATTAGTTTAGGATTATGGTTTTGTTTATTAGTTTTATTAGTTTTATTAGTTTATTAGTTTTATGATTAGTTTAGTTACTTTTAGTTAGTTTATTAGTTATTATTAGTTTAGGGTTTAGTGTTATTATTATGGTAGTTTTTTGATTTAGGGTTTAGGTTTAGTTAGTTTTAATTTATGTGTTTAGGGTTTAGGGTTAGTTAGTTATTAGGGTTTAGAGTTTATGTTTAGGTTTAGGGGGTTTAGGGTTTAGGTTTAGGTTAGTTATTAGTTTTAGTTCAGTCATTAGTTTTTGTTTAGTATTATTAGTTCAGTTTATTAGTTTAGGTTTTATTTGTTTATTTAGTTATTAGTTTAGGTTTTTTAGTTATTAGTTTAGTTATTAGTTATTAGTATTGGGTTAAAGGTTTAGGGTTTAGGTTTAGTTTTATTTATTAGTTTAGTTATTATTAGTTTAGTCTAGTTATTAGTGTTAGTTTAGTTTAGTTAGTTTAGGATTTATTAGTTAGTTAGTTTAGTTAGTTTATTAATTAGTTTTAGTTAGGATTAGGGTTTAGGTTTAGGTTTAGGTTTTAGTTAGTTTAGTTAGTTTAATTTGTTTATTATTTAGTTTTATTAGTTTATTAAGTTTTGGTTTAGGGTTTAGGGTTTAGGTTCGTTAGTTTATTATTAGTTTTAGTTAATTAGTTTAGTTAGTCTAGTTTTAGTTATTAATTTAATTAGTTTAGTTTCATTAATTTATTAGTTAGTTTAATTAGTTTAGTTAGTTATTAGTTAGTTTTAGTTTAGTTAGTTTAGGTTTAGTTAGTTATTAATTAGTTTTAGTTTTAGTTAGTTAGTTAATTAGTTTTAGGTTAGTTTAGTTATTAGTTTAGTTTAGCTATTAGTTTTTGTTAGTTTAGTTTAGTTTAGTTAGTTTGGTTTTAGTTTAGTTAGTTTATTAGTTCATTAGTTCAGGTTTAGGTTTAGTTATTAGTCTATTTTAGTTTAGTTATTAGGTTTAGTTTATTTATTGGTTAGTTTATGTTATAAGTTAGTTTAGTTTAGTTAATTAGGTTTAGGGTTTAGTGTTTAGGTTAGGGTTTTGTTTAGTTTATTAGTTTAGTTATTAGTGTAGGTTCAGGTTTAGGCTTTAGGTTTAGTTTGGTTTAGGGATTAGGGTTTAGGTATGGTTAGTTAGTTAGTGTTAGTTTTAGTTTAGTTTAGTTAGTTTAGTTATTAGTTTTAGGTTAGTTAGTTAGTTATTATTAGGTCTAGTTATTAGTTTAGTTAGGTTTTAGTATAGTTATTTATTAATTTAGTTGTTAATTTAGTTAATTAGTTTATTAGTTATTAGTTTATTTAATTAGTTATTAGTTTAGTTAATATTAGTTATTTATTTTATTAGGTTTTATTAATTATTAGGTTTAGGGTATAGGGTTTAGGTTTAGTTAGTTAGTTTAAGGTTTATGGTTTAGTTTAGTTTATTAGTTTAAGTTTAGTTAGTTTATTAGTTTTTAGTTAGGTTTAGTTTAGTTAGTTCAGTTTATTATTTTAGTTTTTATTAGTTTAGGTTTAGTTTTAGGTTTATGTTTAGGTTTAGGTTTAGTTAGTTATTAGTTTTGGTTATTATTAGTTATTAGTTTAGGTTATTAGGGTTTACAGTTTAGGGTTTAGGTTTAGGTTTAGTTAGTTTAGTTTAGGTAGTTAGTTTTAGTTAGGTTAGGTTTAGGTTTAGGTTTAGGGTTTAGCATTTAGGTTTAGGTTTATTAGTTAGTTATTATTTATGTTTAATTTAGTTATTAGTTAATTAGTTTAGTTAGTTTAATTAGTTTTTGTTAGTTATTAGTTAGTTAGTTTAATTTAGTTAGTTTTTAGTTTGTTTAGGGTTTAGGGTTTAGGTTTAATTTTATCTAGTTAGGTTTGAGTTTAGCTTTTAGTTAGTTTAGTTTAGTTTTAGTTAGTTTTTAGTTAGTCAGGTTTAGGGATTAGGTTTAGGTTTAGTTAGTTTAGTTTTAGTTTAGTTAGTTTAGTTATTTAGGTTTAGGTTTAGGTTTAGGGTTTAGGTTTATTAGGGTTTAGGGTTTAGGGTTTTAGTTATTAGGTTTATTTTTCTATTTATTTTTAGGTTTATTTTTTGTTTTTATTTTTATTCAGTTTTTATTTTATTTTATTTTATGTTTATTTTATTTTTATTTTACGTTTAGTTTTATTTTTTTTGTTTTTTATTCTTAGATTTATTTTATTTTTTTTAATTTAGATTTAGGTTTTTATTTAGTTTATTTTAGTTTATTTTAATTAGTTAATTCTATTTTATTTTTAGGTTTAGGTTTTTATTTTATTTTTTAAATTTAATTGCATTTTGGTTATCTTTTATATATTTCTTATGTTTTATTTAGCTTAGGTTTAGGTTTTTAGGGTTTCAGGTTTAGGGTTTTGGGTTTTGTGTTTTGGGTTTAGAGTTTTAGGGTTTAGGCTTTTAGGGTTTAGAGTTTAGGTTTAGGGTTAAAGGTTTAAGGTATTGTGTTTAGGCTTTAGGGTATAACATTTCTAGCGTTAGGGTTAGCATAAGATTTTGGGTTTTTCTTTATTTTTCTAAATTAAGTAAATCAGTATGTTTAGGTTTATTTAGTTTATTTAGTTTATTTATTATTTATTTTAGCTTATTTTATTTTATATTTTTATTTATGTTTATTTTGTTCATTTTATTTTATTTAGTTTATTTATTTTAGGTTTATTTATTTTTGTTTAGGTATTTTACTTTACTTTATTTTTTAGGTTTAGGTTTTGGTTTAGGTTTAATTTGTAATTGAGTTTTATTTTTAAATTTATAGGTTTAGGTTTTTATTTGATTTTTTTAGGTTTAGGTTTTAGGTTTTTATTTTAGATTTATTTTCAAGTTTTATTTTTTAGTTTATGTTTAGGTTTACTTTTAATTTATTTTACTTTATTTATAATAGGTTTAGGTTTTGGTTTTATTTATTTTAGGTTTTATTTATTTCTTTTTAGTTCATTTTAGTTGGGGATTGGGTTTATTTTATTTTGTTTATTTTATTTTTATTTTAGGTTTAGTTTTTTTTAGTTTATGGTTTAGGATTTAAGGTTTAGGGTTTGGGGTTTAGGGTTTACGAATTAGGGTTTTAAGGTTTAGGGTTTAGGGTTTAGGGTATTAGAGTTTAGGGTTTTAGGGTTTAGGGTTTAATGTTAGGGTTTAGGGTTTAGGATTTAGGGTTTACTATTTAGGCTTTAGGGCTTAGGATTTTTAGGGGTTAGGGTTTAGGGTTTAAGATTTAGGATTTTTTAGGGTTTATGGTTTAGGGTTTAGGGTTTAGGGTTTAAGGTTGTAGGATTAGGGTATGGGGTTTATGGTTTAAGATTTAGGCTTTAGGGTTTAGGATTTAGGGTTTATGTTTTAAAAAAAAATTAAATAAACCTTTAGGTTTAGGTTTATTTAGTTTATTTTATTTATTTTAGTTTTTTTTTTTTATTTTTATTTTGTTTATTTTCTATTTTTATTTAGTTTAGTTTATTTATTTTAAGTTTATTTATTTTGGTTTAGGTTTTTTATTTTAGTTTATTTTTTAGGTTTAGGTTTAGGTTAAGGCCTATTTTTTAATTGAGTTTTATGTTTATTTTATTTTTAAAGTATAGGTTTTATTTTTTATTTTAGGTTTAGGTCTAGGTTTTTATTTTAATTTTTTTCTTTTTAGGTTTTAGGTTTTTTTTTTGGTTTATTTTAGGTTTTATTTTTAAGTTTATGTGTATGTTTATTTTTAGTTTATTTTATTTTATTTAGTTTAGGTTTAGGTTTAGGATTAGTTTATTTTAAGTTTAGGTTTAGGTTTTATTTATTTTAGTTTAGTTTATTTTAGTTTAGGTTTAAGTTTATTTTATTTTGTTTATTTTATTTTTACTTTAGGTTAGGTATTTATTTTATTTAGGTTTTTTATTTTTAGGTATATTTTATTTTTTTAATTTAGATTAAGTTTTTATCTATTTTATTTTAGTTTATTTTTATTAGTTTATTTTATTTTAATTTTAAGTTTAGGTTTAAGTTTTAGTTTAGGTTTTTTTTATATTTTATTTTATTATATTATTTAGTTTAGGTTTTTTTATATAATTTATAGGTTTATTTAGTTTAGGTTTATGTTTTAGGGTTTTAGGGGTTTAGGGTTTAAGGTTTAGGGTTTATAGGGTTTAGGGTTTAGGGTTTAGGGTTTAGGGTTAACATAGGGTTTAGGGATTTTATTTTTTTAAATTAAATAAACTGGTAGGTTTAGGTTTATTTAGTTTATTTTTTATTTATTTTAGATAATTTAATTTTTTATTTTTATTTATGTTTACTTTTTATTTTAATTTATTTATGTTTTTTATTCTTAGGTTTATTTTATTATTTTGTTTATATTAAGTTTTTATTTATTTTATTTTCTTTTAAAGTTTAGGTTTAAGTTTCTATTTTATTTTATTTATTATTATATTTAGGTTTAGGTTTTTTTATTTATTTTATTTTTAGGTTTTATTTAGTTTAGGTTTAAGTTTTTAGGGTTTAGGATTTGGTGTTTAAGGTTGTAGGATTTTAGGTTTAGGGTTTAGGGCAGAGGGTTTAGGCTTTTAGTGTTTAGGCTTTTAGGGTTTAGGGTTTAGGATTTGGGGTTTAGGGTTTAGTGTTTTAGTGTTTAGGGTTTAGGGTTTAAGTTTTAGGGTTATAGGTTTTAGGATTTAGGGTTTAAGGTTTGGGTTTAGGGTTTTAGGGTTTAGTTTTAGGGTTTAGGTTTAGGGTTTATAGTTAGGGTTTTAGGTTTAGAGTTTAGTGTTTAGGCTTTAGGGTTTAGCGTTTATGGTTTTTTTGGGATTATGGTTTAGGGTTTAGGGATTAGGGTTGTAGATTTCAAGTTTAGGGTTTAGAGTTTATTGTTTAGGTTTTAGGGTTTATTATTTTTTTTTAATTGAGTAAACTAGTAGGTTTAGGTTTATTTAGTTAAATTTTTTATTTATTTTAGTTTATTTAATTTTTATTTAGGTTTATTTTTTATTTTTATTTAATTTAGTTTATTTATTTTAGGTTTATTTATTTTAGTTTATGTTTTTTGTTTTAGTTTATTTTTAAGTTTAGGTTTAACTTTTTGCTTATTTTTGGTTGAGTTTTATTTTTATTTTATTTTTAAGGTTTAGGTTTTATTTTTTAATTTTGGGTTTATGTTTAGGTTTAGGTTTTAGGTTTTTATTTTAGGATTATTTTCAGGTTTTATTTTTTAGTTTAGGTTTAGGTTTATTTTCAATTTATTTTATTTTATTTAACTTTTTTCTTAAGTTTATTTTATTTTTTTAGTGTTTAAGGATGCAGATTATCTGTTTAGGTTTTTGGTTCTTAGGTTATTTTAGGTTTATTTTACTTTTTTTAGTATTTTTTATTTTTAGGATTTTATTACTTAGGGTTTAGTGTTTTAGGGTATATGTTTTCATGGTTTATGGTTTAGAGTTTAGGGTTTAGTGCTTAGGCTTTCGGGTTTAGGGTTTAGGGCTTTTTTTTAATTGAGTAAACTGGTAGGTTTAGATTTATTTAGTTTATTTAGTTCATTTTTATTTATTTTAGTTTATTTTAATTATTATTTTTATTTATGTTTATTTTTTATTTAATAATATTTAAGTTTTTTATTTTTTATGTTTATTTAATTTTTTTAGTTTAGGTTAGGTTTTTATTTATTTTATTTTAGCTTATATTAATTTTCTTATTTTATTTTATTTTTAAGTTCAGGTTTATGTTTTTATTTTATTTTATTAATTTATTTATGGTTTATATTTTTTTATTTATTTTATTTTTAGGATTTATTTAGTTTAGGTTTAGGTTCTTAGGTTTTTAGGGTTTAGGGTTTAGAGTTTAGGGTTTGGGCTTTAGGTTTTAGGGTTTAGGAAATAGGGTTTATGTTTTAGGGGTTTTAGGGTTTAAGTTTAGGGTTTAGGGGTTTTAGTGTTTAGGGTTTAGGGTTTAGGGTTTTGGGTTTAGAAAAGTTTAGGTTTTAGGTTTAGGTTTAGTTGAGGTTTAGGTCAAATTAACATTCAAATTAAACATTTCTTTTTAAGTTTTCTAAGACATAAGTGAAAATAGATATAAGCACAAAAAACCATAGATAAGTAGAATGTCAATATAATGACATTGACATAGATACATTCTTGATTTCTTTAGTTTATATTTCTAGTTCTCACTGATAATCCCTCCCACTCCCTACCACATCATGCTGGTATGTCATTCCATTCCACCACTTCTCCCACCGCCTCACCCTCCAACCTCAATTCACTCCATGCTCCTCCCTAATCCACTCCATCCCCTAAAATGCGATGTTCTTCATCAGTGCACATTCTTCTTTGGGTTTATTTGAGGTTTAGGGTTAGCTTATGGTTTAGGGTTTAGGTTTAGGTTTAGAGGTTAGGTTTTAGAGTATTGGGTTTTAGGGTTTAGGTTTTAGGTTTAGGTTTAGGGTTTTGGGGTTTAGGTTTAGGGTTATGGTTTTAAGGTTGTAGGTTTAGGGTTATAGGTTTAGGGTTTAGGTGTTAGAGTTAGTTTTAGGGTTTATGGTTTAGGGTTTAGGATTTATGATTTATGGTTTTTTTTTATATTATGTAAACCGGTATGTTTAGGTTTATTTAGTTTATTTTTAATTTATTTGAGTAAATTTTATTTTTTATGTTTTATTTAGGTATATTGTTTTTTTTTAAGCTTAGTTTATTTATTTTAGATTAGGTCTTTTGTTTTAGTTTATTTTTTCGGTTTAGGTTTATTTTTTAGGTGAGTTGATTTTTCTTTTATTTTTTAGGTTTAGGTTTTATTTTTTATTTTTAGGTTTAGGTTTAGAATCTTTTTAGGTTTAGGTTTTAGGTTTCTATTTTAGGTTTTATTTTTTAGTTTAGGTTTAGGTTAATTTTTTGTTTATTTTTTTATTTTGCTTAGGTTTAGGCTTAAGTTTAAGTTTAGGTTTTATTTATTTTAGTTTAGGATTATGTTTATTTTATTTTTTATTTTTTGGTTCAGGTTTTTTTTAATTTAGGGTTTAGGTTTTATTTTTTTATTTATTTCTATGTTTTATTTGCAGGTTTATTTTTTTAGCTTTAGGTTTTTATTTAGTTTTATTTTATTAGATTTTAGGTTTATTTTATTTTTTATTTTAGGATTAGTTTTATTTTATTTAGGTTTTTTTTGGTTTACATTTTAGTTTTTTTTGGTTTACATTTTTATTTATTTTATTTTAATTTTTTAATTTTTTAATTTTTTTCTTTTTTTAAGGTTTAGGTTTAGGTTTAGGTTTTAGTTTATATTTTTATTTTAATTTATTTTTTTATTTTATTTTGGTTTAGGTTTTATTTATTTATTTTATTTTTAGGTTTTATTTGGTTTAGGTTTAGTTTGTTAGCTTTTTAGGGTGTAGGGTTAGTTTAGGGTTTAGGGTTTAGGGTTTAGCGTTTGGGGTTTATGGTTTAGGGTTTAAGGTTTAGGGTTTAAGTTTTAGGTTTATGGTTTAAGTTTTAATTTATGGTTTAGGGTTTAAGGTTTTCTTTTTTGGACAAAGAATAAGCGTGATTCAACATTTCTTCTTTTGATTTATCATCAAGTAACACCCATGTTTTCTAAGACATAGCGGCGACATAAATCAAAAATCATAAGAGGTTTTGGTTTAGTTCCATTTGATATTTTTTATTTCTCCAGGTTCCCGCCCGTTCCATCAAAGTTATTTTTGAGGTTGAGTTTAGGTTTAGAGTTTAAGTTTTGAGTTTAGGGTTTGGGGTTTATGGTTGTAGGTTTTTGGTTTTAGGGCTTAGGGTTTAGGGTTGAAGGTTTAGGGTTTAGGGTTTACGATTTTAGGGTTTATGGTTTAGGGTTTAGGGTTTAGGGTTTAGGGTTTTAGGATTTATGGATTAGGGTTTAGGGTTTAGGGTTTAGGGTTTATGATTCAGGGTTTAGGGTTAGGGTTAGTTTTAGGTTTTAGGGTTTAGGATTTAGAATTTAGGGTTTAAGTTTTTTTAAAAATTAAGTAAATTGATAGGTTTAGGTTTATTTAGCTTATTTTCTATTTATTTGAGTTTATTTCATTTTTTATTAAGTATATTTTTTTATTTTTATTTAGTTTATTTTATTTATTTTAGGTTTATTTAATTTATTTTAGGTTTTTATTTTAGTTTATTTTTTTACATTTAGGTTTACATTTTTCGTTGAGTTTTACTTTATTTTTATTTTAGGTTTAGGCTTTATTTTTTATTTTTAGGTTTAGGCTTAATTTTTTTTTCTTAGGTTTAGGTTTATGGTTTTATTTTAGGTTTTTTTTTTTTTTTAGTTTATGTTTAGGTTTATTTTTAATTTATTTTATTTTATTTTATTTAGTTTAGGTTTAGGTTTAGGTTTTATTTATAGTTTAGTTTTTTTGTTTAGATTTAGGTTAATTTTATTTTGTTTATTTTATTTTTTATTTTATGTTTAGGTTTTAGTTTAGGGTTTGGTTTTTTATATTTTAGGTTTATTTTTAGGTTTGAATTTTTTATTTAGTTTTATTTTATTTTATTTTGGATTATTTTATTCTTATTTTACGTTTAGTTTTTATTTTATTTAGGTTTTTTATTCTTAGGTTTATTTTATTTTTTAGTTTAGGTAACATTTTTTTTATTTCAGTTTATATTTATTTTTTATTTTATTTTATTTTTAGGTTTAGGTTTAGGTTTTAGCTTAGGTTTTTATTTATTTTTAATTTTTCAAGTTTAGGTTTTTTATTTATTTTATTATTAGGTTTTTAGGTTTTTAGGGTTTAGGGTTTAGGGTTTAGGGTTTTAGGCTTTAGAGTTTTAGGGTTTAAGGTTTAGGGATTAGGGTTAGGGTTTAGAGTTTAGGGTTTAGGGTTTAGTGTGTAGGCGTTAGGGTTTAGAGTTTTGAGGGTTTAGGGTTTAGGTTTAAGATTTATGACTTAGGGTTAGCTTAGGGTTTAGTGTTAGTTTAGGGTTTAGGGTTTATGCTTTAGGGTTAAGGGATTTTAGTTTTTATGGTTTAGGATTTAGCGTTTAGGGTTTAGGGTTTAAGGTTTAGGGTTAGGGTTAGGGTTTATGGTTTAGGGTTTAGGGTTTAGGATTTTTTAGGATTTAGGATTTAGGGTTTAGGGTTTAGAGTTGTAGATTTAAGGTTGTAGGTTTAGGGTTTAGGGTTTAGGATATAGGGTTTAGGGTTTAGGGTTTAGGGTTTAAGGTTTTTTTAAAATGAGTTTAGGTTTATTTAGTTTATTATTTATTTATTTGGTTTATTTTGTTAGTTTATTTAGTTTAGTTTATTTTTTAGGTTTAGGTTTTATTTTTTATTTTTAAGTTTAGGTTTTTTTATTTTTTTTTAGCTTAGGTTTGAGGTTTTAATTTAGTTTTTTTTTATTTTTTTTTAGATTAGGTTTAGGTTTAATTTAAGTTATTTTATTTTATTTAGTTCAGGTTTAGGTTTAGTTTATTTTAGGTTTAGGTTTTAGTTTTATTTATTTTAGTTTAGTTTATTTTAGTTTAGGTTTAGGTTTATTTTAGATTTAGGTTTTTTTTTTAGTTTAGGGTTTAGGTCTTAATTTTTATTTATTTTTTGGTTTTCTTTTAGGTTTATTTTTTTATTGTTTAGCTTTTTTTTATTTTTATTTTATTTTATTTTATGTTTATTTTTTTATTTTTTAGATTTTATTTTATTTAGTTTTATTTATATATTTATTTTATGTTTTAGTTTAGTTTAGGTTTTATTATTTTAGTTTAGTTTAGTTTTATTTTTATTTTATTTTATTTTATTTTTTACGTTTAAGTTTAGGTTTTAGTTTAGGTTTTATTTTATTTTATCATTTTACTATATTTATGTTTTGGATTTTATTTATTTTATTTTAGGTTTTATTTAGTTTAGGTTTAGGTTTAGGTTTATAGTATTTAGGGTTTACGATTTGGGGTTTAGCATTTAGGGTTTAGGGTTTTAGAGTTTAGGATGAGTCTTATATGGTTAGCACACCAGCCAACTCTTCTATAGTAGATTCCCTTGGAGGTGACACTTGAGCTAGATAGTGATGAAGAGTGGGCTCACAAAGCATAAGTGTATCCATGTCTATAAGTGAAATAGTGATTTGAAACCTTAGCTCTAACCTTAGTTTCCACTCAAAAAAGCTGTGGGTTTGATAGTTAAGGAAGCCCCAAGTCATCGGGTTTGAAGACTGAGGTTCTTTTGGAAGCATCACCCTCAGTCAAGAAGTTGATGTAGAACTTGAGGATGACTCATATAAAGATTTAATAGAATCACCTTTTGATTGGTACTTGCCTTATGTTCACAATTTAGCAAAGAAAGGGTTAATCCAAAATACTTCAAAATAATATGTAAGAACAAATGCAAAAGCTCTCAATCAAGATCGGGACTAGGATTTGGTACAATGCATCCAGTCGATGATGACGATTACTGCTTAGTTATCACCAATCATTGGAATCTGATAGGTTCTTTTCAATTCACATTAACTCATAAGAGGAGTTGTGCTTAGAAACTTCAAATGATCAAGATGATTTTGAAGTCAAAATATGCGCCATTGTTTGAAGAAGAGATCAAGTCAACCATTGATGAGCTCAAAGAAATCAACTTAAGGCGAAGAAGATCCACACCCAACATACATTAGTTCTTTGTTGAATGAAATTGAAACCAATGACATAGTTAGACTATTGGTTGAGTTTAAGGACTACTTTGCATGGAGTTATGAAGAGATGCCTGGATTGGCTCTTGGCGTGGCATCATGCAATAAAGTCTACTAACCTATCAAGCAAGCTCTAAATGCATGTGATTAGGCATAGAACAACGAGATATAGAACTCTGACTCTATCTACTTCTTTCTCCTTAGTGTATGGGTCTGAAGCTGTTCTACCATTAGAAGTCTAACTCCCATCACTAAGGATAATTATGCATAGCAAGATCACAATAGAGCATAATGCCAAGTTGGGTTAGAAGAGCTTGAAGGTTTGGAGAAGAGATGTCTACGGGCATGCCAAAACCTCGAGTTGTACAAAGCTAAAATGATTCAAGCTCACAACAAGTTAGTCCATCATAGAGCTTTTCAAGTAGGAGAGCTTAATTTACTTATAAGGAGATCAATTATTGCTCGTCATAACATGGGAGGCAAGTTTGAACCCACTTGGGAAGGCCCTTTTTCCTTAGAGAAGGCCTACCAAGGAAGATCTTATTAGCTTATTAATCATAAGGAAGAGCACAGGTCAATGGGCTCTACTTAAGGAAATATGATAAATCATGTTTGAAATTTCCATTTTGAATTCAATCTCTTCCATGGTGAAAGTATTCTTATTTGTGAATCACCATGATGTGTTTATGGTAGGTGTCTGAGAACCCAAGCGTATCCTTCATTGAAACATCAAAACACAAACTACACATAAACATATAGTACAAACTCATATCTTTTATCTTGGGCTACGTTGAGTTGAGATAATTGATGTAGAACATCATGAGGATCCAAAATTGGAGCTCAAGGTCCATTTACAAGATCTCAAGCTAAAGCCCAAGAAAATTCAAGAAGAAGAAAGAGCAACCCATTAACTGCTAAGGCCCATTTTATGATTTCATCATTTTTATTTATGTAATTTTTAATTTTCTACTAGAAACTCCATGTTTGAAATTTTGCATTTTAAAATTCAAAGCATGACATGTGGTGGTTGAATCCATATAAAATAATAGCATGTGAAATAAGTGGATGACATAAAATAATGAGGCAATTTAATGCTTCTCATTAATGTGGCCACCCACCTTTCCCTCCATGTTTTCAATTCTTTTCTTTTGAAAGATGCTTGTAATGGATACAACTTACTAGAATGAAGGAGATCTTTGGCAATTATAAATTATTGAGTTATTCTTGTGGTTTGAGAGCTTGGTGGCCAAACCTTGACAATCCTTGGTGGGAGCACTAGTTATCCAACATATCGCTTCCTCACCTCCAATACCCACGTTCTCTCAATCTCATCAAAAGAAAAGCATCCTCCATCAAATTTGGTATCGAGCAAAGCTTGAAAGGCACAAATATATGGTCAAAGTTTGTTTCAACAAAGGGAGATCTCAAGTCTTTGGACTTGTCTTCAAACTTTTCGTTCGAAGAATAAGCCACCAGCTGAAGAAACATGGTTGACCTGTACTAATTTGGAGACTTTAGCCCCACAATTAGTAGAATAATTCTTAGATTTCAACTCTACAAAGTAGAGATTAATTAAGCCCAGGGGAGTTGATGTAGAACATCATGAGGATCCAAAAATTAGACCTCAAGGTCCATTTACAAGATCTCAAGCTAAAGCCCAAGAAAATTCAAGCAAGAAGAAGAGTTAGCCCATTAACTTTGCTAAGGCCCATTTTATGATTTCATCATTTTATTTATGTAATTTTAATTTTCTTCTAGAAACTCCATATTTGAAATTTTGCATTTAAAAATTCAAAACATGACATGTGTGGTTGAATCCATATAAAATAATAGCATGTGAAATGGGTGGATGGCATAAAATAAGGAGGCAATTTAATGCTTCACATTAATGTGGCCACCCACCTTTCCCTCCATATTTTGAATTCTTTTCTTTTGAAAGATGCCTATAATGGCTATAAATAGCCCCTCTTACTAGAATGAAGGAGACCTTTTAGCAATTACAAATTATTGAGTTATTCTTGTGATTTTAGAGCTTGGTGGCCAAACCTTGGCAATCCTTTATGGGAGCACTAGTTATCCAACATATCTTCTTCCCTCACCTCCAATACCCACGTTCTCTCAATCTCATCAAAAGAAAGAATGCCCACCTCCATCAATAATGTCCCCAATGACACTCACTCATTAGCTGCTCCATGTCGGCCTGTCATACTACCCTGCTAGTGTGTCACCCTAGTGGTCATCTTTCTTTGGAGGATGTAAGTCTCACGCTTTCTTTCCTTGCCCTTGCGATTAGTGCCTTGTTAGTTTGGTAGGCCTTCTTGTGGCCGATGGCTACCTATTGGCTTGGTTTAAGAAGATGTGAGTCTATTATGCTTTCTTCTTAGATTATCCTTTACATGCTTGGGTCAAGTATATTTGAGGTTTAGGATAAGTCCCAGAGGCTCCTTCCCTCGATTTCTTCAAGTGGGTCATATCCTTCCTTGGAGCTCCTCGCTTAGTACTCGCTCTAGGTTAGATAGCATCATCTACCAATAGACTATCCGATGATCGGTTCCTCTTGGAAAGTTGTAAGCTACATGCTTTCTTTCCAGATTGATCATTGTGCACCTTAGGCGGTTGGTTCTCACTATCTTGATGGATACACCTTAGGTTGGTTGGTTCTTGCACCTTAGGATACACTACTCATGGCAGATGTAAGTCTACTATGCTTTCCCCTTGAGTTGGCCACATACACCTATAGGCCTTCCTTTTTTTGGAGCTTAGGATAACTCCCAGTAACACCTCCCCATGGGCACTATATTTGGATCACTTTGCACACCATTTAGACTTTCAGTTACTATCAGTTGGAAAGTTCCCATTTTTAGTAACCACCCTACGGTTGTAGAATGTCTTGTGGATGTCTAGATTCTCCCATGGTGGTAAATCGAGATAGGTCAAGTCGACATAACCCCTTAGTGTGGTCCCTCACACCAATAGGGTCCACATAAAACAAAATTTATATTCACTTATGGATTAGTAGGACACCCACATTTTTTCCCAAGCTGGCATCATATCTTTAGGTAGTGTCAGAAAACTCCCTTTAGTAATCGCCTGACTACTCTTAAGTTGATATAAGTCGCCAATAGCATTCACTTAGTAGTCACCCCTAAGTTAGGTTCAATTTATTGTGCTACTAATAGGTCACCCCAGTGGGAGTTCCCTGCTTTAGAAGATGTAAGTCTGCTATGCCTTCTTCCTAGCACGAGTATTGCACACCAAAAGGCAACCCCTTAGGTTGGCTAGCTCTACCCACCACCAGTAGACTATCCCTTTTGATTTGTAAATCTTAGATAGGACAAGTCTGATAAAGCCCCTTCTCAGTGGGTCCATCACACACTGACATGGTCCATAAATTAAATCTATTTTGGTGAGCTCAAATCCCCAGCAGATATGCCCTTAATTCAAAATCAAAATAAACCAAATAAACCATATCAAATCACATGAAATTAAGATAAAATTAATCCTTACTACTTTTGAATTAACATAAGTCCCCGCATTCACTCGGTACTCTCCCTAGGTGGGGTTCAATTTGTTGTGCTTCCAGAGTCACCCGGTGGTTGTTCCTCACTTTAGAAGATGTAAGTCTACTAAGCCTTCATCCTAGCACAACTGTTGCACACAGAAGGCAACCCCTTAGGTTGGCTAGCTCTACCCCGGTAGACTATCCCTTTGGATTTGTAAACAGAAAGGTCAAGGCCAATATAGCCCTTTCTCGATAGGTCCATTGGACACTAACATGGTCCATACATTAACTCAAATTAAATTAAACTCGATTTGATTTTCTTGAGTGGAGTTAAATCACACCCTTCTCCCTAGTGGAGCCCCAAATTATATATAAACAAGTCAAACAAATAAATCAAATTCAAAACCAACCTCCCATAGTGGAGCCAAATTAAAACAACTCCCCGGTAGAGTCTAAATCATAGAAATCCAACCAAACTCTTATTCCCGGTGGATACATCACTAAAAAAATCTATGAAATTAAATCCCAATCTCACTAGACTCGAACACAGCTTCCAGTGGAAGGTTCATATACTCGATCCCTAATGGACTGTGCCCATATCTCAGAGATGTGCCTCTACATCAATAAAAAAAAAAATTAAAGTTGATTCAATCTTAATCCATAGTGGATTATAGATTCTTATCCCCAATGGATCTTCTTTCCACAAATAATATAATGAAATTAAATTCAAACCTTATCCCTAGTAGATTTTCTTCTTCTATGCCCTCGACATAGACTACTCACATGTCATGTCCAATGAACATGTGATGCCCTAGAAGATCTCCCTCCACATCCTTAACATGAAATTCTCATCAAATCTTATTTCTTCTCTTACGCACACCTTTAATACTTCAACTAAAAGCCTAATAATGTATTCATTCAAATTACATCATCTTAACATTGTTATCAACATTTTATGATTTATGATGGTGAAAGCTCAAACTAACTATACAATATCATGCTAAACATATTATAGTGTGAATTAACACACTATATTATATTATAATATATGATTTTATATTATAATTTGCTATAATATAATATATTGTCTAACATTTATAGCTCATTAGAATCACTTAAAAGGAACAAATAATAAGATTTTCTTAAAATATGAATAATGTTCATTTTGGATGTAAAATTATTATTTTTTTTTAGAAATGGGACAAAATAGCATAATTTTGGTGTTGCTTCTTGTGTGTGTGCCATGAATTTGGCCAAATTCTTCCATCTCAACCTTCAAATTAATATTTTTATGAGTTTTGACCCAATGTATTATAACAAAAGTAAAACATACTAAATGTACAATAACATTTAGTAACACACCACCACATTCATATATATGTGAAGTTATATTGTTATGTACATTACATTTTAATATGCTTTCATATAATATATTATCTTACATTACACCTTAAAATGAATCACTTTTAAAAAAAATTATAAAATTTGGTTGAAAAATGAACATTTATTTTTGCTGCAAAATTCCATTCTTTTGATTAAATGACACACCATTGCACACCCCCAATGATGTTCCCTAAAGCTTACCTTAAATTTGGCCAAATCCCATCATCTCATATAAATCAATATTTTTTATGAATTATACTAGTACAAACTCTACTACATCATACTAGAACAAACTAAAATATGCTAAACAACAAGTAGTAATACACATAGTATGTTATAATGCATGATGCTACACTATCTTATAACATCCTATATTATAATACTATAACATATTATATTATATTATATTATATTGCATATCACATCACAAGGGATTGCTTAAGATAAAAAATCATAAAATCAATCTAAACAATAAAAACTATATATTTTAGTCATATCACTTAAATATTTTAAATTGAAATAATATATTATGGTGACATGCTCTACCTATTATGAATTTGGCCAAATTCCACCATTTTAAAGTCTAAATCAACATTTTTATAAATAATGCTAATGTAAGCTTGGTGAATGATTGTAAAATACTAAAAGAATTTAAAATCATTAGAACAATATATTATGATATATATTGTTATACTATCGACAACATATAATATTTATTTTGAATATAAAATCTTACTTTTAGACTACAAGTGGCGTAGAACACCTTTGGTACTATAGCCTAATTTCCACTTCAAATTTAACAAATCTCATCATCTTATTTATTAAATCAATATTTTTAGGATTTATATTAATATAAACTATAGGGCATAATACCATAATATACTAAAACATTTTTAAACATCTTATAACATCTAAAAACATAGCACTACATGCTCAAATATATGATGCTACATTATGCTACAATATATGGTATTATAATATGATTTATGGTATTCAAATATCTAAAAGTCAAGGGAAAGTCTGTTGAAGACATTTTCTTTAGGTACCATAACTATGTTAGGATTAGGTCATTCTTTAGATCTGCTCCTAATGATATCTTTATTCAAGTTTTAGGGTTTAGGGCTTAGGGTTAGGGTTTAGTGTTTAGGGTTTAGGGTTAGTTTAGGGTTAGTTTAGGGTTTAGGGTTTAGGTTTAGTTTAGGGTTTAGGGTTTGGGGTTTAGGTTTAGGGTTTAAGGTTGTAGGTTTTAGGGTTTAGGGTTTAGGGTTTTAGGGTTTATGGTTTAGGATTTAATGGTTTAGGGTTTAGGGGTTAGTGTTTAGGGCTTAGTGTTTTTAGGGTTTAGGGTTTAGGGTTTAGGGTTTAGGGTTTAGATTTTAGGTTTAGGGTTTAAGTTTTAGTTTATGGTTTATGGTTTAGGGTTTAGGGTTTAGTGTTTAGAGTTTAAGGTTTTTTAATAGAAAATAAATTCATATTCAATATTTCTTCTTTTGATTTCATCAACCAAGTAGCACCCAAGTTTTCTAAGACACAAGCGATGACATAGATAAAATTATAGAAACAATTCAAAACCCTAGATAAGTAGAACCATCTCTATTATAAAGACACAGTTTCATATGCAGTAAATCGAATCGGACTTTCTTCAGTTTCTCTAATTCCCATCAAAGCCACCCCCACCTCTCGAGTAGTGGGATCCGCCATCATATCCCTGATCTCTCCCTCTGCCACCACCATGGTTATAACCTCCATCGCTCCTCCTGCCTCCATAACTACCACTACCCCGACCACCACCTCCATATCCACCAGTACTATAAATTCCCCACTACCACTACGATAACCGCTACCTCTACCTTCACCTCCACCACCAGATCTAGGAGTCTAGTTGGCCGGTGATGTTCTTGCATCAAGGTTACGCCCATTTTAGGGTTTAGGGTTTAGGGTTAGTTCAAGGTTTATAGGCGAGGTTTAGGGTTGAAAGTTTAGCATTTTTTATTTTGGAAAAAAAGAAGAAATTTTATTACCAAAAATAAAAGGATACAATGATTTAAAGGGGATCAAACTCAAAGACTACTACTCAAAGAGCTACAGAAGGACCTAAAGAGAAAACTCCCTTAACTAATATAAAAGATAGCGAAAAGCAAAATGAAGAACTAAAAAGGAACAACAACAGCACAGAATCATTGAACAGGTCAACAATCCATCTGAAGAGAACCAAGAACAAGAGAAGGAAACCAATAAGAAAAATATTAAAGTAGAGATAAGCACAAATAAAAGAAAATAAACAAAGAAATCTAGAAAGGAAAGAAAAGCCAAAGAAAAGGCTCAAGCTCAGTCACAAGAATTAGAAGGGGCAACAAAAATTTGTGAGCATCCAAACTCTGAAAGGAGGGTTATAGCCACAAATACTGCTACCAACCAACAAAAAAGACCTAACATCCTAGCCATCATAGTCAATGAACCTCACAAAGGCATCAGGCACACACCAATAACGACAAGATCTTGAACCGACCACCAAAATGGTAAGAACAATAATAGAACCACCGATGAGGGACAACAATAAAAAAAAAAGTGCCAACAAAGAAAAATCAAAAGACCACCATCCAACCACCCAAGAGTGTGTAATAATAAAAAAAAGAACCAAAGAGGAAGTGCTAAAAAACAAAAGCAAGGGGAAGAAAGGAAGCAAACAACAAGCTCACCAACTCAAGGACTAAAACAAATAGACCCATGACCACAAAAGTAAAATATGAAACAACAAGGCCACCAAAGCCACAAAGGAAAGTAGCGACCATACCCAAAACAAAATCAACCCACTAAAGGAAATAGAAGGAAGAGAAGCACAACCAACATCTCATCTATAGAGGACACCAAAATCATGAAGCTCGTGGATACCGACCAAAGAAAAAATTAGTCAATCAAAACCAATGAATAAGCCCATAAGATAGACCACATTAAAAGTAGGGAAAATGACAACACAGTAAAACCAAAATAGCAAAAGCCAGCATTCCAAATAAAATACAAAAAAAATACAAAGAGAAAACCCCAAGAAAGCAGAACCAACAATAATCAGACAAACCAAACCACCAAGCTCCCAAGAAAATGCCCAAAGAAACCAACAATAGAAAAGAAAAAGAAAAAAAGAAGAAAATTTAAGTAAATCTAACATAAGGCAAACTAGATTTATCTAAATTAGACAGCCCTCTTAATTTCTTAAGAATATTCGTATTGGTAAACAAAGTAAAATCAGAGAAATTACACCCCAAACCAGCTAAGAAATCCACACAAGCATTACCTTCTCTTAAAATATGAGTAACTTTAAAAAAAAGTTTAGAGATAATAGCTTTAATTTTTCTAATTAAATAAAATGCTCGACATTACCCTTATGGTTAGAATGCATCATAGCAACAACCATCTCACCATCGATTCAACCAAATAGTATGAAAATTTCTATCCAAACAAAGCTTAAGAGCATGACAAACAACCATCAATTTAGCAAAATAACAAAATGAGAAGAGAGAGAGTGGAAAAAGCCAAGATAATATTCCCAAGATTATTCCTAAAAATACAACCACAACGACTTGTTATAATAGGGCCATGTATGAACTTTAAGACAATAATTAAAAGGCTTAACCCAATGAATAATTTTATAATCCAGAGATGAGTTACAATAAAGAAACCGTATAGCCAATTTAGAGGCAACAAACTTGCAACCTCTAAAATTAGTATGACTAAGAAGAGCAGCCTTATGTAAAGAAAAAATCATATCTTTAGTCCTAGCAATAATCCTCTTATGATTCATAGGCACATTATGATATTTAGCATCCTTTCTGTAAACCAAATCAAAGTAACAGCCATCACAAATTTGATATTCCCTTTAACAGTATTAAGAAAATAAGAGTCAAGAAGTTGAATTAAAGTTAAATTACCATTAAAATAATTTAACTTAAATAAATCCTCATACCAACCCCAAACTTTAGAGGCAATAGAACCATTAACAAAAACATGACTAACATTCTCATGAAATCAACACATGCATTGAGAGGGTAGATAAAACCATTTGTCCAAAATTAAAGAGTCAACAATAATATAATTCCTTAAAATTCTCCACACAATAATAGAATAAGAAGTAAGAATAATATTATTCCAAATTTTAAGGAAAACAAGAGAAGAGGATTTTTTTATCTCTAATATTGTGCCAAGTATCTTTAAAAGAAAATTCTCCATTACTAAAAAATTTAAAAAAATTTTGATCCGAAGAAATACCATCAATAAGAATATTTATGATGTTATTATCAATGAAATTAGGAATCAAATCATTAAAAAGAGAGAAATTTCAATCACCATTATAAATAAAATGACTAACTCTCAAAGAAGAAGTAGAGTGAGTATTAAGCAAAGAATCGGAAAAGTCTTCCATCCAGTTATCTTTCCAAAAGAAAGAAGAAAATTATTAATACCCACAAAATGAGAGGTTCGCTTTGCATTTAATATCACAAAGCCATTTCCAAATAATAGAGTCACCATGTTTATAATTGTTAATTAATGGATGCTTACCTTTGCAATATTTAAAATTCATGAATTTAGCCCAAAGACTTTCACTTTTCTGAAAATTTCACCAAAGTTTATAAGAATAATCATTGGTGGCATTAATCAATGATCTACCCCCAATATCACTTTCATAAAAAGTACCACACATATTAGACCAAGAAGTTCAATGAAGCCTTTTGGCCGAATTTCTAGTGCCCAAAAAAACTTATTAAAAAGTCTTTCATTCAAGATAAGAATAAGAGAAATATGAACAATATTAAGCAACAAGTAAAAAAGGAAGAGAGTAAAGAATACTTTTAATAACAATTAATCTACCACCTAAGGATAAGAAATGAAATTCAAGGGTAAATTTTATTTTGAATATTATGGATTACCTCATCAAAAGATGGGATCTCTTTTGACCATAATATAAAGGAGAGCCTAAATATTTAATAGGAAGATTTTGATGAGAAAACTAGTAATCTCCTTAATTATATTAATTCTTTGAACAAAAATAGAAGTAAAAGTGATAAAACAACTTTTATGATTGGTAATCACAAGGCCACTTTCCTTTTCAAATATATTTGAAAAACTCTTAAGCTTTTTAACATAATGTAACTAGCCATTACAAAATAATATGAAATCATCAGCAAAACTTAAGTGAGAGATAGCCAAACCACCAAGATTCCTGAAATACATGCAAGAATTCCTTTAAAAAAAGATTAAGACAATGAGACAAATATTCAATCACAATAATAAAAAGCAAAGGAGAAAGAGGGTCACCTTGTCTTATACTTTGAGAGGAATTAAAGAAGCCAAAGTTTTCACCATTGATAACTAATGAAAACCAAACATTTCTAATTATATTGTTAACCAAAGAAACAAAATGATTAGAGAAACTGAATAAATTAATAATGCTATTAAGAAAATCCCAAGAAATGTTATCATAAGCTTTGGTGATGTCAAACTTAAGAAGTATATTGCCACCTCTAGTTTTAACATTCAAATATTGAATCAATTTTTGAGCAAGCAAGATGTTATCTGGAATAGCTCTACCTTTCAAAAAGCCAGTTTGATTAGGAGAGATAATCTTAAGAAGAAACTTACTAAGCCTATTAGTCAAAATTTTAGAAATCAATTTATTAAAAAAAGTATAAAGACTAATAGGTCAAAAGTCATTCCAAAAGTCAGGATTATCTTTCTTAGGAATAAGAACAATAGAAGTGCTAGTAAAATATTTAGGAATATAATTCCCTTGAAAAAATCCTTAAAATCATTAACAATATTAGCTTTAAAAGTAAACCAAGCATTTTGAAAGAATAAAGTAGTGTAACCATTAGGCCTTGCAATAGAATAAGCATTCATACCATTATGAATATTAAAAATTTTCTCAATAGAAGGAGGTGCAACCAAGCACTCATTTTGTAGACTTTATAGAAGGAATGATAGAGGGATTAGATAAATGCTCAAGGTGATAATTTTTATTTAAAATATTTTTAAAGAAACTAAGAATAGAAGAGAATATATCCACATTTTCAGTAAGTCAAGAACCATCCAAATTCCTGATTTTATGAATACCAAGAACATGCATTTTCATTACCAAAGCATGAGAATATTTAGTGTTTCTTTCCCCTCAGAAACATGCTTAGAGGAAGCTTTTTTGTCTCCAATATGTCTCCTCCATATCCCGAAACTTAATGATTAGCTTTAGCTTAAGCAAGGTTAAAGCAAAAAGAAGAATCAATAATAACCAGTTCTTCAAAATCTGTCACTCTTTATTCCATATTTATGATATTATCAAAAAGATTTTCAAAGTAGTTTATGTTCCACCAAGTGATATTATGCTTAAGCCTTTTAAGCTTAAGCTAAAATCTCATCATACCAATTCGAGAATCATCGAAAGAAAAGAGTTAGTTTAATTGTTTATTAGGCTTAGTTTAAGTTTAGGTTTAGGGTTAAGGGTTTAGGTTAGTTTGTTTAGTTTAATTTTACTTTATTTTTATTAGTTATGAGTTAGTTTTAATTTTATTAGTTTTATTAATTAGTTTTTTTAGTTAGTTAGTTAGTTTTAGTTAGTTTAGGTTAGTTTTATTAATTTAGTTTAGTTAGATTTTAGTTATTAGAGTTTACGGTTTAGCTTTTTAGTTATTATTTATTTAGTTATTTAGTTTTAGTTAATTATTTAGGTTTGTTTAGGTTTAGTTTATTAGTTTTAGTTAGTTTTAATTAGGTTTAGGATTTAGGGTTTTATTTTATTAATTTTATTATCAATTTACCTTTTATTAGTTATTAGCTTTTGTTTTATTATTATTAATTATTAGGTTTAGTGTTTATTTAGTTAGTTTAGGTTTAGGGTTTTGGTTCAGTTTTAGTTTATTAGTTATTTTGTTTAGTTTAGTTTAGTTTATTAGGTTTAAATTTAGGTTTTTAGTTTAACTATTAGTTTTAGTTTTTAGTTTAGGGTTTAGGGTTTAGGGTTTAGGTTTAGGTTTAGGTTTTTGGTTATTAGTTTAATTATTAGTTTTTATTAGTTTATTAATTTATTAAGTTTTAATTAGTTTTAGTTTTAATTAGTTTATTAGGTTTAGTGTTTAGGTTTAGTGGTTTAGGTTTAGTTTAGTTTAGTTAGTTTATTTATTTTTAGTTAGTTTAATTTGATTAGTTTTTTAGGTTTAGGGGGTTTAGGGGTTTGGTTTAGTTAATTTAGTTAGTTTATTAGTTAGTTTTGTTTATTATTAGTTTTATTAGTTTATTAGTTTAGTTATTATTTGTTTTAGTTTAGTTAGTTTTCTTAGTTTAGTTAGGTTTAGGGTTTAGGGGTTTAGAGTTTAGAGTTTATGGTTTAGGGTTTTATTTTAGTTAGTTTTAATTTAGTTTTATTTAGTTAGGTTTTAGGGTTTAGGTTTAGTTTCATTTAGTTTAGTTAGTTTTTATTAGTTTTTAGTTTAGTTTATTATTAGTTTTTTAGTTTAGTTTAGTTATTAGTTTAGGTATAAGTTTATTAGTCTAGTTTAGTTTAGTTTGGTTGTTATTTAGTTTAGTTTATTTAGTTATTAGCTTAGGGTTCTAGGTTTAGGGTTTATGTTTATGTTAGGGTTTAGATTTAGGTTTAGGTTTAGTTTATTTGTTTTTAGTTTTAGTTTAGTTATTAGTTATTAGATTAAGTTTAGGGTTTAATTTAACTATTTTATTAGTTTTATTAGTGTATTAGTTTTATTATTAGTTTAGTTAGTTTTAATTTTAGTTAGTTTATTAGTTATTATTAGTTTAGGGTTTAGGTTTTAGTTAGGTTTTTTATTATTAGTTAGTTTTAGGTTTAGGGTTTAGGTTTAGTTAGTTTTAATTTAGGGGTTTAGGGTTTAGGCTTAGTTAGTTATGAAGGTTTAGGGTTTAAGTTTAGGTTTAAGGAGTTTAGGGTTTAGGTTTAGGTTAGTTATTAGTTTAGTTATTAGTTTTAATTTAGTTTTATTAGTTTAGTTTATTAGTTTAGGTTTTATTAGTTTATTTAGTTATTAGTTTAGGTTTTTTTAGTTATTAGTTTAGTTATTAGTTGTTAGGTTTAGGGTTTAGGGTTTAAGTTTAGTTTTATTTATTAGTTTTGTTATTATTTGATTAGTTTAGTTATTAGTGTAAGTTTAGTTTAGTTAGTTTAGGTTTTATTAGTTAGTTAGTTTAGTTAGTTTATTAGATATTAGTTTATTAGTTAGTTTTAGTTAGGTTTAGGGTTTAGGTTTAGATTTTAATTAATTTAGTTAGTTTAGTTAGTTTATTAGTTAGTTTTATTAGTTTATTAGGTTTAGGTTTAGGGTTTAGATTAGTTAGTTTATTATTAGTTTTAGTTAGTTAGTTTAGTTAGTTTAGTTAGTTTAGTTTTAATTATTAGATTAATTAGTTTATTTATTAGTTTAGTTTAGTTAGTTTAATTAGTTTACTTAGTTATTACTTAGTTTTAGTTTAATTAGTTTAGGTATAGTTGGTTATTAATCAGTTTTAGTTTTTATTAGTTAGTTAGTTAGTTTTACGTTAGTTAAGTTATTAGTTTAGCTTAGTTATTAGTTTTTGTTAGTCTAGTTTCATTTAATTAGTTTAGTTTTAGTTTATTAGTTTATTTAGTTAGTTTTAGGTTTAGTTAGCTTATTAGTTTATTAGTTTATCTTTAGGTTTAGTTATTAGTTTATTTTAATTTAGTCATTAGGTTTAGTTTAGTTATTAGTTAGTTTAGGTTATTAGTTAGTTTAGTTTAGTTAATTAGGTTTAGGGTTTAGGGTTTAGGTTTAAGTTCAGTTTAGTTTATTAGTTTAGTTTATTAGTTTAGTTATTAGTTTAGGTTCAGGTTTAGAGTTTAGGTTTAGTTAGGTTTAAGGTTCATGGTTTAGGTTTAGTTAGTTAGTTAATGTTAGTTTTAGTTTAGTTTGGTTAGTTTAGTTATTAATTTTAGGTTAGTTAATTAGTCATTATTAGGTTTAGTTATTAGTTTAGTTAGGTTTTAGTTTAGTTATTAATTAGTTTAGTTAGTTAGTTTTAGTATTAATTTAGTTAGTAATTATTAGTTTAGTTATTAGTTATGGTTTAGTAGGTTTTATTAGTTATTAGGTTTAGGTTTTAGGGTTTAAGTTTAGTTAGTTAGTTTAGGGTTTAGGGTTTAGTTTAGTTTATTAGTTTAGCTTAGTTAGTTTATTAGTTTTTAGTTAGGTTTAGTTTAGTTATTTAGGTTTATTAGTTTAATTTTTATTAATTTTGGTTTAGGATTTAGGTTTAGGTTTAGTTTGTTATTAGTTTTAATTATTTTTAGTTATTAGCTTAGGATATTAGGGTTTAGGGTTTAGGGTTTAAGTTTAGTTAGTTAGTTTTAGTTAGGTTAGATTTAGGTTTAGGTTTAGGTTTTAGGTTTTAGGGTTTAGGGTTTTGGTTTATTAGTTTGTTTAGTTAGTTAGTTTTGTTTAGTTAGTTAATTAGTTAGTAGTTTAGTAATTTGATTTAGAGTTATTAGTTAGATTGAATTTAGTTTAGTTAGTTTTAGTTGAATTGAGTTTAGGGTTTAGATTTAGGTTTAGTTAGTTAGGTTTAAGTTTAGGTTTTAATTAGTTTAGTTTAGTTTTAGTTAATTTTTAGTTAGTTTAGGGTTTAGGGTTTAGGTTCAGGTTTAGTTAGTTAGTTTAGTTTTAGTTTAGTTAGTTTCGTTAGTTTCGTTAGTTAGGTTTAGGTTTAAGTTTAGCATTTAGGTTCATTAGGGCTTAGGGTTTTTGGTATTAGGTTTAGTTTATTAGGTTGTAGTAAGTTATTATTATTTAGGTATTAGTTAATTAGTTTAGGTTTAGGGTTTAGGGTTTAGGGTTTAGGTTTAGGGTTTAGGGTTTAGATAGTCAGTTTAGTTTAGTTTAGTTAGCTTAGTTAGATTTAGGGCTTAAGTTTATTATTAGTTTAGTTTATTAGGATTAAGTGTTTAGGTTTAGTTTAGGTTTAGGGTTTAGGCTTAGTTAGTTTAGTTTAGGTTTAGTTATTAGTTAGTCAAGTTTTTTTTGTTTTAGTTAGGTTTAGTTATTAGTTTTAGTTTTAGTTTACAGTTTAAGGTTTAGCATTTAGGGTTTAGGGTTTAGGGTTTTAGTGTTTAGGGTTTAGGGTTTAGTGTTTAGGGTTTAGGGTTTAGGGTTTTGAGGTTTTGTGTTTAGGGTTTAGGGTTTAGTGTTTAGGGTTTAGATTTTAGAGTTTAAGGTTTTAGGGTTTAAGGTTGTAGGTTGTAGGTTTAGGGTTTAGGGTTTAGGGTTAGTTCTAGGGTTTAGGGTTTAGTATTTTTTTTTAAAATAAAAAATTTAATAACCAGTAGGTTTAGGTCTATTTAGTTTATTTTTGATTTATTTGAGTTTATTTTATTATTTTATTTTTTTAGCTTTATTTTTTATTTTATTTAGTTTAGTTTATTTATTTTAGGTTTATTTACTTTTGTTTATGTTTTTAATTTTATTTTATTTTTTATGTTTAGGTTTATTTTTTAGTTGAGTTTTATTTTTATTTTATTTTTTAGATTTTGGTTTTAGGTTTAGGTTTTATTTTATTTTTTATAGGTTTAGGTTTTAGGTTTTATTTTTTAATTATTTTTGGGATTTTATTTAGTT
>JAKCPB010000197.1:0-90867 GCA_021442155.1 Cymbidium sinense | reverse complement strand
CATAAGGATTTAACTTCTAAGTGTATCTTATACATGCAAACATATTTTAGCACAATTTAAATGATGAATGTATGTGTATGTTTAGAATTTATATTGTATTTTATTGAATTATTTAAACATATTAATTTAAAACTTTATCCAAATTCTTATACAAAAATGACATAAGAATAAAACTAAATAGGCATGTGTCGTTGTTAATCCAAAGATGTGAGATAATCAATTGACCGCCTTGGAGCTAGCTAAAGCATCATATTCTCTATATGTCCAGACGATATACCCATTTGCATTAAAACATATGTAAATTCGTATACATGAAAATAGGAAGCAAGCTCCAAATAATATGGCTAATTAATTTAACCACTTAGTCAAATATGAATACATGAAATTTTAATCTAAAATAGGATTTTCATTCACTAATCATATATACAAGGTATATGCTAGTAATGTCATTGTTAAATCGAGAAGTGAGGTTATCAAATGACCTCCTTGGGGTTAACTAAAGTCTCATATTCCGAGATGTCCGACTATATACTTGCTTTTCCTGGACACACATGGATGTATACATAAATGGGGGAAAGAAAACCATGCAAAGATTGTATATTTTTTTAATTGAATCATTTATATATATGAATTAAAGCTCTATCCAAATTATAATTTTGAAATACATAAGAATTAAATCAAATGGGTACGTTCCACTGCTAAACCATAGAAGTGAGGTAATCAAATGGCCTCCTTGGGGCTAGCTAAAGCCTCATGTTCCCTGGATGTCTAGACTATGTACCCATTACCATTCAATCTTATATAAATCAATAATTGAATAGAGGAAAGAGAACTCAACATTCATACACTTAAGCTAAAAGCACATGCTTTTCTTATGTATTTATAACTAGCATCATAACACATATTATTATTCATTTATAAGCTTTTGAAAACACATTTGATTTAATAGTGATTATATGCATATATTAATTTAAATCAACACATGCAATCTTACATAAAGAAAATCAATTTTATTTTACTTAATTTTGAAAAAATTGATGCATAAATTCAAATGACATACCAAATTTAACATGATTGGAAAGAGGACAATCAAATATAAGCATGTGATTCATTCAACCAAACTAGATCTTAAAGATAATAAAATAAAATAAGATTATTTAAAGCAAACCAAAGCCTTTTTATTAATTAGGTTTTGGATTTGATTTGATTTAAAAGAGGAGAAGAGAAATCATCACTTGCTATTTTAAACCCATTCTCACATTAGTGATTTGATTTAATTTAAGGAAATGAAATTAAGTTGATTTTATTGGTTAATTAAGTTCAACCCTTAAATAGATGAATTAATTATCCTTACCTATGTCACCTTAAAGTAATTAACTAAATAATTATGAGCCAACATGATATGCATGGAAAATAGACTTACAATAATCCTAGGAAATAAAAGGAGCAAAATGTAATGGGCTCATGACTAATAGTTAATTAGATTAAGGGACTTAATTAATTACTCTTATGGTTTTCCCACACATGTGGACTAACCATAATTTCATTAAACTCCTTTAGGTTATTAAACAAAGATCTACCCCATGATTTAATTTAAGGTCCAATGTTATTATGATTTCAATTTGATTAAGTGATCTAATTAATTAGTTAAATCTTAATTTTATTTTAAAAAAAAGGGTGAAATGAACTTAGGGAAAGGGGTCCTAACCCTATTCATTAGTTCACTTACTATTGAACAATGATTAATAAACTTAATTAACCAATTTGTTACTATTCATTAGATTAATTAATCATTAATTAACTTAAAAGAGTAATTAAGGTTTAACTAGTTAATTTTACTAATTAAGTGAGCAATAAATCCCAAGAAAATCATGGTAGGTAGAGGTCATCCCATTAAATTATCCCACAAAATTTAGGATTAATTGCTTAAGTAATTAAGCTAATAAATTTTGCATTTAAACCTTAATAAACCTTAATTATAGTTCAAAATTAGTTAAGATCATTTTTAATTAATTCTCCTAAAATACATTTAAAATGAGTATTTATTTGCATTTTTTTATTTTCCTATGATTTTTAATAATTTTTAGAAGTTTCAGCCATTAGAAAAGATTAATTAAGCTTAATTAAAGCCTAATCCTATTGGTGCCACATGGTGCGCTAACGGGCACACTTTCCACGTGGCACTGCATGGTAGTCATGGACACGCTTTCTCGTCCGCCATCTAATCTAAGATCAGACAACTATGATTAATCCCACATCTTAATAGGATTAAATCAGATCGATCTAGCAGATCTAATCATGTCCGTCCATTCCGATCAAGCAGAATAGGCCATGCGTAATCTAACATCACACAAGTGAGGGAGACTAGAGTCTATCCTCCATTACTCACTTGATCTGAGCTTACCCAAGCTCGGATCAACTCCAAAGGATCCCACACTTTCACGACATTAATCGGAGGGGATCCAATGGTTAAGATCACACGAGATGCAAGTTTCTTCAAAAAGCTCCAACCAATGTTTTCTTAAGGATCAGTTTTGGAAGTATACCTCACCGGAGCTCAAGACTGTCGGCTCAAATAATTAAGGAAGCTTCATCTAGTGGAGACGCTCGCTGAATAAATTGGATCAATTCCTTGATGTTCATTTAGAAAGCCATGAACCGATGATTTAGACCTCAACTTTGATCAAAGTCTCACCTTCGATGCTCTAAAAGCTTAGGAGATTATTCATTTTCTCGATGAAGGCTAGGGAAGGCGCTTGGAAAGTTAATTCAAGTTTGATAGAGAAATGGGGAAGTTAACTCAAAATGGGGTGTCCTATTGATGGATGAATGGCATTTTTGATCAAAGAAATGGCTCTAGAGCCTTCTAGCTAGGCTCTAAGAAATGATTTTTTTTTTGTGTTTGAGTGGAAACGAGGGGGTGTATACCCCCCCTTCATCTTGAATTGATGATGGGATCGGGTTTGGCTTCTTGTGCCTGTCTGGCCATCTCAAGGAGTAATGGGTGGCAGGGAGGAGGTGAGTTGGCTCGGCTTGGTTGGTTGAAGGTATGAAGGTGGCTGCCAACATGGGTGTCCTATGGGTTTCAAATCTCTAATGGGGAGGGTGAGGTGATTTCACCTCCCATGGGTCATGGCTAACCCAACCACCCCTTGGGTCAGGTTGGGCGGTGTCATAGGTGCCTAGGTCGACCATTGGGAGAGTACCAAGTGTCCAAGGAAAGAAAATGACCACTTACATGGGATATTTGTCTCATGTGATGCCCTTGACCTAAGGGTAGAATGATCATTTGGCAAGAGATTTGATTTGGCATTTGAAATGAGCCAAAAGTGGGTTAGCCCAAATTTCAAGTCAATTGGAGTTGATTTGGTTAGTTTGGCTTAATTTGACTAATTTAAGTCAAATTGTTAGGTCAAGTTTACCAATTAGTCAAATTGGGTCAAGTTCATTTGATCATTTGGGATGTTTTGGTTCAATTAGTTTGGTTTAGTTTGGCTTAGATTTGATTTTGGCTCATTTGAATTAAATTGAGTCAAAGTTAAGTTAACCAATTTGACCAAATTGGCCAAGTTGGCTTGGGTTGGTTTGGGTTTAGTTGACCAATTGAAGATAATTATAGGCTTTAGTTAAAATTAATTTGGATTTGGTTTTGATTTAGTCCAACTTGAGCCTTTAGGTCAATTTGGGCAAAGTAGGTCAATTGGGTTTAATTGGGTGCAATCATGGCTTTGGTCAAGTTCAACAATCAATTTGGAATGAACTTGAGCCATTCATTACAATCAATTTTGTTTACATTTTGATTTGACCCAATTTGATCTTCTAGGTAAATTTGAGTCAACTTAGGTCAGGAGGGCCAATTGAGTTTGGTTTGACTCAATTGAAGGTCATCATATAAAAATATTGATTTTGATTTGGAATGAATCATTAATTTCAAGGGATTCGACATATGTTGCAATTTAGCTAGTTTGGGTTCATATGGGTTAAGGGTTGACCTGGTCAAATGACCAAGTTGACTTGGTTTGACCTAATTTGTAACAATTGATCAACCTAGGGTGATCAACAATCATGATGGGAGGTTTGATGGACTTGGTTCAATCCAATTTGGATAGGATTAGAACTCAAATAGGTCAAATTGGTCACTTTGGATCAAGTGGACCAATTGGGTTTAGTTGGCTTGATGTTGGGTTGAGTTTGATTTAGTTGAGTTTATATATGGATTTGGGATTGATATATAAATTCAATTGCAATTGGCTTGGGTTCAAATGGGTTTTGGTTCATTTGAACATCTCAAGTCAAAAGGATTAAGTTGGGTTTGACTTGGGTTGATTTTGGTTTGGCTTGATGATTGTATATTTCATTTATATTTGTGAATATGATTGAAGTTATGATTGATTCATGAGAAAATCAATCAAATTTGGCTTTTGGAATGAAGGAATTTGGCTAAGTCCATGGGGTTGGGTCATGCTTAGTTTGATTTTGATTTGGATTGATTTAGTTTTGATGATTTAAATGTATATTTCATTTAAATTTGCAAAGATGATTGCAAATATGATTTGATTTGTGAAAAATCAATTGAGTTTGAATTTATTTGGCTTAAGATTTGGCTAAGTCCATGGGATAGGTCATATGGCTTAGGAAGGGTTTTGATTTAATTTGATTTAGTTTGATTTAGTTTTGATCATTTGAATGTAGATTTGATTTCTATTTAGGAAGATGATTGAAGATATAAATTGATTATGATAAAATCAATTGATTTTAGATTGATTTGGATTAAGATTTGGCTAAGTCTGTGGGATAGGTCATATGGCTTAGGAAGGGTTTCAAGTTTGGATATGATCATGGGCTTCAATCATTTGATTTTGGAATTTGGGTTTGATTTGGATTTGAATTTGATGTTTGAATTGAACTTGAAATTTGGTTTGAGAAGGCAACAAGGATTGGACTTGGGTTGTAGGGTAGGAGGATTATCCTAATCCCAAGGCAAACCTAATTCTTTGGTTAACCCTTCTAAGTATTTAGAGTTAAGAGTTTACCTTTGTTAAGTGTCTTATGACTAGGAAAGTCTTAATGTCTACAAGACTCCTAAGTCTAAGATGGGAAGACTAAATCTGCACTCCAAAAGTGAGGTCAACAGGCCTTAGGCTCCATAGTGTTTTCCTTGGATATAGATGATTGGAAGACCGAAGCCTAATTTCATATTATAGACTCGGATACATGTTTCAACACTTTGCTTGGGAGACCATGAATGCATGAGAACAACATTGTTCCATCCTCTCTACATCAGTGTATGAAGTTCGTGAGAGGTGAGATCGCTACTATATCAAAGGAGATCTCAAGCCATTTACAGTTCATGAGGTCGGCATATATATGGATGCAGCTTACTACCTCCCTCAAAATCAACAAGTCTATTCTCATAAACTTGGAAAAAAATTTAAAAATAAAAGAAAAAGAAAAAGAAAGAAAAAAGGAAAGATAAAAGAAAAAGAAAAGAAAAGAGAAAATAAAAAAGAAAAATAAAAGGGAGTGCAAATAGACTTGGAGGAGGAAGTGGAGCCTGACATTAAATTTCACCCACAGTTCGTTATTCCATTTGAACATATGGGTAGGATGACCTGACCTCCACTAGGTAGAGGAAGAGGTTAGTTCAGAGGCAGTCCCAGGGGTGGAAAACCTCCTTATTCGCTAAATAATATAAGATATGTCTGCCATAAGAGTACACTTATCCATATAAACTTAGAATCTAGTTCATGGATGAGTCTTATTTGGTTGGCATATAGCAAGCTCAATAGTAGATTCCCTTAGAGGTGACACTTGAGCATGATAGAGATGAAGATTGGGCTCTAAAGCAAAGCATAAGTGTATCCAAGTCTATATGTGAAATAGTTAGGCATCAGTTAGGAACTTTAGCTCTGACCCCACTTTCCTCTCAAAAAGCTGAGGGTTTGATAGTTAAGGAAGCCCCTAAGTCATCCATAGGTGTGAAGACTCAGAGGTTCTTTCTGGGAGCATCATCCTCAAGTCAAGAAGTTGATGTAGAACTTGAGGATGATTCATATAAAGATTTAATAGAATTACCTTTAATTGGTACTTGCCTTGTGTTCATAATTTAGCAAATTAGGGATAATCACATATACTTGGTCAAAGCACGTCGACTACTTCAAAAGAATATGGAAGAATAAATGTAAAAGCTCTCCATCAAGATTGGGACTACAATTTGGCAAGGGTCCAATCGATGATGATAATGCTTAGTCATCACCAATTATTTAGAATCTAGTTTCTTTTCAAATCATATTAACTCATATGAAGAGCTATGCTTAGAAACTTCGATGATCCATGATTTTGAAGTCAAAGATACACCACGTTCAAATAAGAGATCAAGTCAACCATCGACGAGCTCAAAGAAATCAACTTAGAAATTGAAGAAGATCCATGCCCAACATATATCAATTCATTGTTGAATTAAATTGAAACCAATGACTTAGGCTATTGACTGAGTTTATGGACTACTTTGCATGGAGTTATGAAGAGATGCCTAGATTGGCTCCTAATGTAGTGGTCCATGAACTAGCAAAAGAGCCTATTGCTAACCCTATCAAGCAAGCTCCTACACATGCGATTAGCATGTAACAATAGTCATTTATAAAGTCAAGAAACTAATCGATGTTGGATTTATCCGAGATGAAAAATACCTTACTTGGTTATCCATCATTGTCCGAAGTTAAAAAATAAATGGTCAAATTCACATATGCTTCAATTTAGGATTTAAATAAGGCATGTCTAAAAGATGAATTTCCACTACCAATCTCGATGGTGGAAATTGCCTCATGTCATGCAATCTTCTCTTTCATGGATGGCACATCCGGATATAACCAAATAAAGATGGCCCTTAAAGATGAAAGAAACACTATATTTAGAACCCCAATCAAAATACATTTGTATTTTAGTTTAGTTTAAGTTTTTAATTATTCTATTTTAGTTTAGTTTTATTTTTATTTTATTTTCCTTTTAAGTTTATGTTTAGGTTTAAGTTTAGGGTTTTATTTATCTTTATTTTTTATTTTATTTTGGTTGAGGGTTATTTATTTATTTTTTTTAAGTTTTATTTAGTTTAAGTTTAGGGTTTTGTCTTTTTAGGGTTTAGGGTTTAGGGTTTAGGTTTAAAGGTGTGGTTTAAGGTTTATGGTTTATGGTTTAGTTTAGGGAGGGTTTAGGGTTTAGGTTTTAGGGTTTAGGGTTTAGGATTTTAGGGTTTAGGTTTAGGATTTTGGGTTTAGTGTTTAGGGTTTAGGTTTTAGGTCTAAGGTTCATGTTTTGTTTTATAGTTTAGGATTTTTTATTTTTTAATAGAACAAATGATTCAACATTTCTTCTTTTTCAATTTTATCAACCAAGTAACACAAGAAGTTTTCTAAGACACAAGCGATGACATAGATAAAAAATGAGCATGCATAGAGTAAAATGATCTGCAATTCTTCGCTTTCGCCTATTAAACCACCTCGCTTCTCGAGTAGCATGATCCACCATCAGTATCCCCGATCTCTCCCTCCGCCACCACATAACCTCCATCTCCTCTCGCCTCCATAATCACTACTCTACTCTAACCACCACCTCCATATCCACCACCACCTCCATTTCCACCAACACCTCCAGAACCACCACCACCACTGTGATAATCGCCGCCTCCACCTTTGCCTCCACCACAAGATTAGATTGAGCCTAGTTGACGTGATGTTCCTACGTTCTACCCATTCTTAGGGTTTAGGTTTATTTTTAATTTATTTAGAGCTGGAGGGGGTTTAGTGTTTGGGTTTAGTTTAGGATTTAGGGTTTAGGGTTTAAGATTTGTGGTGGTTTATGCACTAGGGTTTAGATTAGAGTTGGAGAGGGTTTAGGTGTTAGGCTTTAGTGTTTTTAGGTTTTTAGGGTTTTTGGGTGGGGTTAGTTTAGGTTAGGATTTGTTAGGGTAGGGTAGGTTTATGATTTGAGGTTTAGTGGTAGGAGGGTTTAGGGCAGTGTTTAGGGTTTAGGATTAGTTTGGTGAGGCAGAGAGGGTGGTTTAGGGTAGGTTATTCTGGTATAGTTTAGAATGCTTTGGGAGTATTTTTTTAAATTAAAAACCCTTTAGATTTAGTTCTTTTAGTTTATTTTTATTTATTTTAGTTTGTTATATTTTTATTTTATTTAGGTTTTATTTTATTTTCTTTAGTTTATTTATTTAGGTTTATTTATTTTAGTTTAGGTTTTGTTTTAGTTTATTTTGCTTAAGTCAGTTTATGTTTATTTTTTAGTTGTGTTTTATTTTTATTTTATTTTTAAGATTTAGGTTTTATTTTTAATTTTTAAGTATAAGTTTATGTTTTATTTTATTTTTAGGTTTAGTTTTAGATTTTATTTGAGGTTTATTTTAGGTTTTATTTTTAGTTTTGGTTTAGGTTTATTTTTGTTTATTTTATTTTATTTATTTTATGGTTTAGCTTTAGTTTATTTTAGGTTTAGGTTTAGGTTATATTTATTTTAGTTTAGGTTTAAGTTTATTTTATTTTTTATTTTAGATTTAGGTTTTTCTTAGTTTTAGGTTTATTTTTTTATTTATTTTAAAGTTTTATTTTAGGTTTATTTTTTTTAGGTATATTTATTTTAGTTTAGGTTTTTTTTTGTTTATTTTTAGGTTTTAGGTTTAGGTTTATGTTAATCTTTTAGTTGTGTTTTACTTTTATTTTATTTTAGGTTTAGATTTTATTTTATTTTAGGTTTAGGTTTAAGATTTTATTTTATTTTGGTTGGTTTAAGTTTAGGTTTTATTTTAGGTTTATTTTTGGTTATTTTAATTTATGTTTAGCTTTATTTTAGTTTATTTAATTTTATTTAGAGTTTTAGTTTGGTAGGTTCAATTTGTTTTGGTTTGGGCTTAGCTTTATTTATTTTAATTTAGTTTATTTTAGTTTAGGTTTAAGTTTATTTTATCTTTATTTTAAGTTTATTTTTTTTAGTTTATGGCTTAGGTTTTTTATTTATTTTATTTTAGGATTTAATTAGTTTAGGTTTAGGTTTTTAACTTTTAGCGTTTATAGTTTAGGGTTTAGTTTTGGTTTTAGGTTTTAGGATTTAGGGTTTAGGGCTTTAGGGTTTTGTGGGTTTATAATTTAGGTAGGGTTTAGGGTTTTTTTGGGCTTGTTTTAGTTTTAGGTTTAGGGTTCAAGTTTTAGTTTAGGGTTTAGGGTTTTGGTTTTTTTTAACAGAGAACAAATTTAGATTCAACATTTTCTTCTTTCATTTCATCCATCAAGTAACACAATTTTCTAAGACGCATAAACTACATTAAAAATTAGCAATAGATCAAATTGAAAACCATAGATAACTAGAACTTTCTACCATGAAGGCAGCCATATCAGATTGGATCGGTCATTCTTCAATTTCACGAGTTCCCATTAGAACCACAATCATATCCCTAATCTCTCCCTACGCCACCACCATGGTTGTAACCTCCATCACTCCTCCCACCTCCATAACAACCACTGCTCCGACCACCACCTCCATATCCACCAGCACCTCTAGATCCCCCACCAGCACTATGATAAATGCCGCCTTTGCCATCACCTCCACCACCAAATCTAGACCGAGCCAGGTTGACGATGATGTTCCTGTGGTCAAGGTTCTGCCCATTCTTAGGGTTTAGATTTAGGTTTAGGTTTATTCAGTTTTTTGGTTTAGATTTACTTTTTAATTTATTTAGTTAATTTAGGTTTATGTTTAGGGTTTTTGGTTTAGAGTTTAGGGTTTAAGGTTAGGATTTAGGGTTTAGGGTTTAGGGTTTAGGTTGTAGGGGTTAGGGTTTAGGGTTTAGGGTTTTAGAGTTTATGTGTTTAGGGCTTAGGGTTTAGGATTAGGGTTTTTTTGGGGAAATTAGGGGAATTTTATTGCCACAAAGAAATGGTACAAAGTCCTTAAAGGGGGAAAATCTCTGATGTAATGCTCAAAGAACAATGAAAGGATTCTAAAGAGATAAGCCCCCTAGCTAATACAATAGATAAGGAAATAAATCTAATCAAAAAGGAAATAGAGATCCACAAAAATAATCCTTGAAATCAGCAGCAATCTTCCTCTGCACCTTATGAAACTAGCCAATCCAGCAAAAAAAGTCTCACAACTTGAACCAGAGATCTACAACAAGCTTGAAAAGGGATTAGTACAGATAATGAAACAATTAAATAACCATAGAAAATATGAGCAGATAGAAGTAAAAGGTTGAAGAAAAAGCTCAGGCTCAATTATAAATGTCTTAAGGAGCAACACCATATGTATGCATCCATACTTCAAGTGAAGGGTTATAATTACATATAAAACTACCAGCCAAAAGAGGGAGTTGGAAACATCATGGCCATCATTGTCAGCATACCTCTTGTAGCACCTTGTCCAATGATGATCATCACAGAAACCTGCATAAGACTTCAAATAGAAAACATAGCCAGAAAAAACCAATCAGTTATATATATTAAGCTTATAACAATAGATAAGGAGGTACCCAATCACTAAAGTATTAGGCCATAGGGAGCACCACAAAAGCCACCAAATATTATCTAGCCTAACATAAAGGTTAACATCAAGAATGGTAGTAGTAAGGCATCCAATAAACCAGGAAAGGGTAGAGAGTCGGCACCAATCTAGAAGCAAAAATTCTAGCAGGTAAAAATCAAAAAAGAGGAATGGGAAAGGAGATAACAAGTGCCATAGATAGACTTGGCAAGATCAAAAAAAGTGTAACAAAGTAAATAGTCTATAAACTGAAATAGCCAGCTAGAATAGACAATCCAAGCAGCCAACAAGGCAGTCCACCTTGCAAGCCACCAAAATAGCCAGGGATTCAAATCAGTGGAGCTAGACCCAATATTTCCATTAACAATATTGAAAATAACCCAAGGGAAATCCATAGCCAGCAGCCACCTATCCCAAATCAAAGATAGGAGAATCCAGTGAAAATAGCTAGATACAAGACCAAAAAATAAATAGGGAAAATCCTATAAAATTAAAGATAATTGACCAAAGGCAACCAACATAACAAAACACCTCAAGCATACAAGAAAAACAATAGGGACGATATCAACCCAATCCAAAACACCTCCAAGCAGTAGTTAGGCACCTTCCAATTTAGAATACTAGTTAAGAAGAGAACCTCGTTATTATAGGAGATACACCTGATAGTTAGACAATCAAACAAGATAGCAGTAGCCAAAACAACACTCATCCATAACAACATAAAAGAAAAGGTAGAAAGTCGCAAGAAAATAATTCTCCAAACCATAACCGGAGGGATAGAATAAGAGCCTTAAAGGTCACAAAACTCCTCATAGTGGAGAAAAACCACAACACCATCAGCCAACATCCACTTTCCAATGAGCAAACCCCACCAAGAAGGCCAAACCCCAAACAACACATAGAGGGTAGGAACAACGGGAAGGATGAGACTCAAGAGAGAAAGAACAATGAAAATCAATAAGAAAAACCAACCCAATCAACAAACAATAAGGAGACAAACCAACCAACTACATCAAGAAGATCACAAGGGTAGCAGGAGCAACACCCAAAAAAGAGAAAGACCAACATCTAGGAAACAACAGGAAAAACCATCACGAGAATGCGGAGCAAAAAAAAGCTGCAAAGAGATCCAACCAAAAAGTAGAGCCACACCAAACAGATGATAACCATGATCCGAACACCACTTGTAATGAATACCACTACTAGTATGAGAGAGAAAGCAAACCAAAAAAAATATATAGAAAACCAATGACCGAAAGACAACCTCAACTCATCGAAAGAATGGGAAGAAACCAAACAAGAAAAAAGAAATAAGTTTGGGAGAAGAAAGAAATAAAGACCAAACCAACATAAGGTAAAGCCAGAAATAAACAGAACCGAAAGCAAGTGGAAAGCCAAAGCCCCACAAGAGGAGAAAAGATTAAAAGCTTCTAACATAAGGCAAAACTATTTTATCAAGATTTACTAGACCCTTTAAAAAAAAAAGGGATGTCATCATAAGAAAACATTTGCATAAGAAAACTTGGCTCCTAAATTGGAAAGAAATTCAATGCGTGAATTGGATTCTATAGATATGAGAGAAATTTGAAAATCTAGGTTAGCAAGAAGCCATCTATTATGATTAAGTAAATAAAACACTTCAACATTACCATGAGCATCAATTGATTAAGTGTAAAAGAGGAGGGTATCAACTTCAAACTAGATCTTATGAAAACCTAGTTGTAAACAAATAGAAAACCATGATAAAAACCCTTTAGCTTAGCAAATAACACGACAAGGCTCTAAAGGGTAGCAAAGAGATAACCTTCCCACTAAAATCTCTCAAAATTCCACCACATCCATGATAACCATTAGAACCGAGCCATCGAACCTTAATTAATTGAGCATTAGGTTTAATAAAGATATAATTTGGGGGGAGAGACATTACAGAAGGAAGGTTAATCCCAAAAATAAAGGCCATAGACTTACACCCTTTAAGACTATAATGAGTAAGAAGATTAGCTTTAAAAGATACATAATTTTATATTTGGCCCTAATAATAATGATGATAGTTTATAGGAATACTATGATGCTTAGCATCATTTCTATCCATCCAAATATACCAAAGAATAGTAGTTGCTAAAAAAATTTATCTTGACACTCAAGTATAAGACAAGCAAGCTTCAGAAGTTGCATAATAGAAAATGAACTATTAAAGTGGAAAGAGTTAAAAATATTATCATACCAATTCTACACTCTAGAGCAATAGGGCCATTCACAAAAAACATGATCCACGTTTCAATGTTATGGCAACAATAGCATTTAGAGGTGAGATGAAAGCCTTTTTCGAGAGTAGCATCCTGTGGATATAATGCTTCGAATATGCCAAGTTAAACCGAGAATGAAGTAGGAACAAAATAATTCTAGATTTTAGTAAAACCAAAGACTATTGATATTTAAATATGATGAAATGCCAAACATCCTTAAAACAAATTCTCCGTGAGGAAGAATATTTAAAGTGAATTTGGTTGGATTTATTAGGAAAGGAAAATATTAAGGATTTTGTTAATTATCACCTTAGGAATAAGGGTATTTAATTGATCCACATCCCATTTATTATGAGTAATTAACTGATTAATCTTAAGCATCATAGTGGAATGCATATTGAGTAAGGAATCAATAGAACCTGGTCTCAGCCAATTCTCTTGCCAGAAAAAAGAGGAACCTGAATTGACACCCAAAGAAATAAGGTTTTTAGCATGCCATTTGATACTACAAAGTCTTCTCCACACAGGAGAATCTCCAAATTTGAAAGCACCAATGATGGGATGTTTGCCCTGACAATATTTAGCATGCATAAACTTAGAGCAGTAACTTTGATTATTTCTAAAATTCTACCACATTTTGTAAGAAAAATAGTTAAAATAATATCCTCTAATATTGTGCACAAGACACCTTCATTATTAGTACCACAAAATTGTGCCAAATAACACAATGTAACCTTTAGAAGAGGAGTTATAACACCCAAAAAAGTAAAAAAAGTCTATTAATTCTTTTAATAATAGATCGGGTAGGAACAATAGTAGACAAGAGATATAGAGGCAAAGAGCTAAGGGTACTTTTGATCAAGATAGTCTAGCACCAAAGGAAAGTAAATGAAACTCCCATGAAGAGGTTTTCTTACTTATTTTTGAATGACTTCATCAAATAAGGAAGATCTTTTGTTCTTCTATATAAATGAGTGCCCAAATACTTAATAAGTAGAATTTGATGCAAAAAACCTATAATATTCTTGATAACATTGATCTTAGGAAAGGAAATAGAAGAGCTAGTAATAAAACAACTTTTCATGATTAATATTCAAGCCACTTTCCCTACCAAAGAAAGTTAAGACCTTACACAATTTTTTAATATAAAGTGAGAACCATTGCAAAATATAATGAAATCATCAAATAAAACTAAGGTCAAAATGGGTAACTCACCACGTTCTCAAATACATGTTAGGCATATTACTAAACATCTCAAGAGAAACTAGAAAGATATTCCATAAAATAATAAAAGGCTAGAGAGAGAGGTTCTTGCCTTAGACCATGAGAGGAAGAGAAGAACCCATGAACTTCGCCATTGAGAAGCAAAGAAAAAAAAGAATGCTCAATCCCATTCTTAATTAAAATAATAAATTGATTAGAGAATCCAAATAAAGCCAAGATTCTATAAAGGAAAACCCAACAAATATTATCATAAGTTTTGTAAATGTCATTAAAAGCAGTTTTCACTATGAACTTTGGAATTTAAATCATGGATTATCTCTTGGGAAAAAAGAACATTATCGAGATGGATCTCCTTTAAGAAACCCGTTTAATTTGGGGAGATAATTTTAGGAAGCAAGATACCTTTAGCCCAAATTTTAGGGATAAGTTATTAAAAAATGAGCAAAGGCTAATCGGCCTAAAATCACTCCAAATTTTAGGATTACCTTTTTTAAGAATTATGTTGTTTATTTCTCTAACTTTTGAATTTGAAAAATAAATGTATATTATGTTGGGACATCACGTAGATGATGTACTCATTAGAGTGATCAGTGACATTGAAGAATGATGTACTATCTAGAGACGTAAGTCATCATCTTACAATGGACCTTATCACCCAATGAGGACTCCTAAAGACAATGGGTCTTCAAATGTTTCTTCCACTACTTTACGTAAAAAAGTAAAGTAGGGTTTATTTTAAATCGGGTTCATTAAGTTCCCTATGGATGCAAGCCCCATAGTTAATTACATCTTAGGGAGAGATTCCTTAAGAATACTCGATTAAGGTAAATGATCATCTCTTAAGATTTCCAAGATAGGACGACTATCAATAAATTGGTTATTTTAGAAAATCAAGTTGGATTGATCTAGAGGAGAGAGATATTAACATAGCCAAAGAGAGATGAGTAATGGATGCTCATGATGTTAGGAAACCTAGCGAGCATCCCAAACTATCGTATGGTTGGCCTTTATATTTTTGAAATTTGAAGAGGATTATACATTTGAGTAGAATTTTTATTAGAAATCTAGGGCTTAAAATCCATAACACAAGATCATGGAAATGCCTAAGAGGTGAAGATTTATACTTGTAGCCTACAAAGGGAAATAAAAACCTCAGATCCTAAATCTAGGGAGCTTTGGCAAGGGCCAAGGCATGACCTAAATCTAAGGAAAAAATGGGTATATGGTTTATCTCCACAAGAGAGAATAAAGCCTGACATTGGAGTTACAACCTCCTGGGGTGGCCAACTAACTCCTCCTATGATTTTAAAAAACATGTAGGCATGTCTTATGCTTTGCAAGATGGCTAAGTTGTTGTTTATTTATAAAGGATACCTTAAATCCCCTAAGAGACTAGATCATGAAGGGCATGAATAAATGACTTAATCTAATGCAAATTTTGTTAAGTTTTATTTTCATTTTGGACATTTCTATTTGACGCTATGGATTTCATATGCCTAATGCATGAGAAATTGGTTATGGTCTAAAATTAGAAAGAAGGAGGTGTGTTTCCACCATAACTCTCAAAAGTTAAGCCATTTTCTATGGCAAATGTGGAAGCCCTCCATTAGCAAGAGTGAAGCAATATGTTTTATGCATGATGTCAGACATACAACATCTTGCTAAGTGGTTGCTAAATATTTTATTATCATTCTTTATGTCGTATGCTTTAGGTGAGGTTACAAGTTATTTAATTTAATTTTGAATTGATTAATTGGATAGAAAAAATTTTTCCCTAAGAGTCTAATCTCATTCAGGCCATTCAACAACCATCAGGCAATTAAGAAACTAGAAAAATCATGCCATCCTAATTGTGCAATCATAAACAAAATATCAATTAATTTATAAAATTATCACAAAATAACAAGAGGTTGATGTGGTCACCCACCACAAACCCAAAAAAGGAATGTGGGTAGCTCTACCTTATATAGCCAAGATTACAAATGAATAATTACAATAAAAAAAGGAATTCATGGTATGGGGTCTTCATTCTACATTTCTTCTTTTCTTTATTTCTTCATTTCTTTCTTCCTTCTTTTGATTTGGGAATGTAGTTTATCAAATCTTCACATGGTACATAAGACATGGTCTTATGACCATTATTCATCCTAATCCACCATAACATTCATTCCAAATCTTAATTGCAAAATTTATATTAAAATGGGATAGATAAATCTAACTAAACCTACAAAATAGAGATTAGTTAAACATACCACACAACCCCAGCAATTATATGAATAATTTAGACTTAGCACCCCACACATGGGTAACCAAGTCCACCTGTCCTAGTTTGGATCATGCTGACTGATATAAGCAACCTGCACAATAAAAGCATTTATATTTTTTATTATAGTGAGCATAATCCCCTGTAGAAGACATGATTAGACTATGATTGTCCTATCATCCAGTCTACACATATGCACCCTAACATCTAGTCAAAAAACATTACATCACAAAATAAAAAATCAAGCATCAAACCATGCACCCTAACATAGAGCTAGAAATGATGACTTAGCATAAGTGTGTGCCATTTAAGGCTTCTGTGGTATGTCTTAGCTAAACTTTAAGGTTAATATTTTCTAAGTGTGAAAGGTTTAATTTAGAGTGTGGTTTTAGTTTAAGTGAATTAGTTGATTTATCAATTTTAGTTGGTGATTTGATTTGGTTTGAAAACCTACATTTAGTTACTAAATGTTGTAAGAGAAGAAAAGAGAAGAGAACTTCTTTCATCCCTACCTTAAGTAATTTCTAAAGTAGATTCATTAATGATTTTTCTTTGGTAAATGTTTTATTGTGTTTTAATTAGCCCTAAGTTTAGATTTACTCTAAATATCCCTATTCAATAAGAAAGGCATCTTAGATTAATTATGAATTACTATCACGTAATACATAACCCTTTATTTCTTTCCACCATGTATACCATGCATATTAATAAATCCTAAGCATACCTTTACATGTAATGCAAATTTTAGCATACCTTGATGATGAATGCTAAGAGATATAATTTGGAAATTTTGATATTCCATGAATGCATGTCTTTATTATGAAAAGGGGATTTTTCATCCATTAACAAAATGCACATTCACATGTATAAAAGATATAAGTGAGTACGATGCCATTGTTCTCTACACCAAGGGCATAAGGTACAATGCCTATTTGGGGCTACTTAAAGCCTCCATGGATGTCCGACTAATATACCACTTTTTTTAAATACATGAAATGTACAAAAGAAACAAATGGATGAAGAATCATGCAAAAGATTTTTTTTATTTGGTTTTATAATTTACATGTGAAAATGTGAGGATCCTTCATAAGTCATAACATAGAAATGCTTAGAATAGATTTAAGCAAGTGTTTTGTTCTTTTCAAATGAACTATACACTTTGCAAATCCTATTCAAATCCATGTTAAGAGAAGAGAAGAAAACAACATAAAGCACATCTTATGCTATAACCACACAAGCTTAAGTATTTATAAGTAGCATCACTTCATATAATCTTTGATTTATAGGTTCTAAAAATAATTTTTGGTTTAATGGTGATAATAGCCACTCATATTCTTACTTTATCCAAAACATGCTATTTGACATAAAAAGAAACATCTTATTATATTGATTTTTGAAAGACATGAATGCATGATTTCATATGGAAAACAATAATTAGCATGCTTGGAAAGAAATAAAGTAATGTAAGCATATGAATTCATTCACCATAATTAATTCTAAAGACATTCCTATGAAAATAAGATCATTTAAAGTGAATCAAAATTCTTTAAAGAGATTTTTTAATTTTATTTGACTTAGGAAATGTGAGAGAGTTTGTTGGTCCTAACGCTTTCCCCATGTGTGAATTGGTTTAGTTTAATTTGAGAAAAATAAGTTGATTTTATTTTTGTTTAGGTTTAGTGAATTAAATCCATTAATTACCCCTCACCACTTAAACATAATTAAATAAGTAATTATGAGCCAACATATGATATACAAACCACAATAATGTAATTGAAATAAGAAATTCCACATAGGAATTTAAATAAGAAATTCACCTAAGAAATAAAGGGGCCTAATGTAATTGGCTCACAATTATTGATTAATTAAGCTAAATTGTTTAATTAAATACTTTCATAACCATCCTACACATGTAGTTTGATTATAACCCTCCCAAAACAGAATCTACCAAAGATTAAGTTATGGAATAATTTGGTTTTGAGTTTAGTTAATTAAGACATTTAAAGAAGTAATTGTCATTAATTAATTTGTACATTTAATTAAGTGCTTATCCAAATGAAATAAACTTAGAGGAAAAGATTGGAAAAAAATCCTAATCTCATTCCCTAAGTCAATTCACTATTTCAAGATGATTAACAAGCTTAATTAATGAATTTATCACTATTTTGGTTAATTAATCATTTATTTAGTTAGAAGGATTAAGGATGAACCAAGCAATACCCCTAATTAATCCAATAATAAATTCAAGAAAACCATGGGATGTCATCCCACAAATCAATCCTAGGAAGTTTGGAATTAATTGCTAAAGTAATTAAGGAGTGATTAGCCTAATTACATTTCCAATAAAATCCAAATTGAGTGAAGGTTACCGCTCAAAATCAATTGATTTTAATTATATATTATTCTCACTTAATTATCTTTAAAATGAATTTGAGATTGTATTTTTTATTTTTCTATAATTAGTTATGAATTTTAGAAATTCTTGATTAAAATCATATTTGTTAATAAACTAATCTATCCATCGTGATGCAACGGATGCGCCGTGACGCATGTGGCATGATGAGATAGGTTATATAAGTTATCACCTTCATTTCTGAGTCAGCTGATGGTGGACGCACTTTCTCCATAGGCCATCCGATCTAAGATCGGATGGTTGTGATTAATCGCTGTTTGTTAAATTAAGGAAACTAGATTCAATCATAACCTCTATTCTAATCATGCATAACATACTATGATTCCTACTTCGAGTGTGAGATGAATGTCGCTTTGATTGTTGCTCAATCTAAGCTCACCCAAGCTATGGAGCTCAAACTCCCACACCTTGAGGAGGCATGCAATGAATACCAAGATCTAATGGGATTATACCCTTCATAGAAGACCAAGAAATTTTATCTTAGGATCGCATTTTATAGCTATCACCGCACTTTCAACCAAGGAGGTAGCTTCATTTAGTAGAGATGAAGCTTGAAGGTATCAAACTTTGATTTGAAGTCGATGTCAGCTGATCAAGCTCCCCTTCAATGGTTGGCTTTAAAGTCCTCCATGGTTTGACTTGGGAAAACTTGATTGAGCTCACAGGTGCTTTGATGGTGCTTGCAAGTATAATTTGGTTTGGTGGAGAATTGGATAAGTTTGAATTGATTTGGATCTCCCTATTTTGACTTGAGCAAAACCAGAAGGAGAAAATGGGGAGCTGAATGCTTGCCAAGGTTTGGAGAAGCTTGATTATTCCTAGAGCTCAATTGAATTCGTGTGTTTTAGTGGGAATGAAGGGGAGTATATCTCCTCCTTGATCGGACAGATACTACTTTGCCATTTTGATCAATTGAGATTGATTGATCATTTTGGTTGTTAGACACTCCATGTGATTCATTTAGAGGAGTGAGAGAGGAGAGGGAGTGCTCATGTGAGTGTATGTGGTGATCTGCCCAATTTCCATTGGAGGGGTCAGCTTGTCCTTGTTAGTCATGCTGACCCAAGTGACAGGGTCATGTTCACTCCTTGATGTCTGTGGACCACTAAGGGATGTCAAGTGGCTTTGAGAAAGAATATGAACAAATTCCAAGTGAATTTGGTCATTGGATACCCTGACCTAAAGTGTGGTTATTTGGCCTTGATTTTGATTTGCACAGATTTAAAATGAGTCAAAGTGGGTTGGGCCAAATTTCAAGTGATTTGGAGTTCATTTGGTTTGAATTAAATTTGACCCATTTAGGTCAAAATGGGTCAATTTAGTTAGTGACCAATTGGTCAAATTGGGTCAAATCATGGGTTAGTCAAGTTAAAATGATCATTTGGAGCCTATGTATCATTGGTTTAGTTCAAATTGTTTAGATTTGGTTTTAGTTCATTTAATTCATTTAGGTCAAATGGGTCAAGTTGACTAATTTGACCCATTTTACCTAATTGGTTAAGTCGTTGGTTTATGCTTGGTTGATCATTTGAAATGTTTTGCAATCTTTGGTTTCAATCAATTTTGGTTTGGTTTGATTTCAAGTTGATTTGACCTTTTAAAGTTGGGTTCATGGTTAATTGTTTTGGAATTGATCAAAAGGGTAGTGATTCATGATTTGGATTATGAAAGATTTTGGTTTTGGAATTGATCATGGGTTTCAATCATTTGGAATTGATTCATGATTTGGATTTTGGAATTAATTTATGATTTGAGAAAATCAATTGAGTTGGAATTGCTTTAAGATTCAATTTTGAAGTTTGGTTTGAAATAAGGAAACAACGATTTGGGTTTAAGCTATAGGGTAGGCAAGTCTTCCTAAAACCCCTAAGGTATAGCCTATTCCTATGGCTAACTCTTCAAAGTCTCTAGGGTTAGGTTAAGTGTTCACCTAATCACTAGAAGTGTCTTAAGACTAAGGAACTCTTAGTGTTTAGAGGAGTCCTTATGTCTAGGATGGAGAAGTTGAAATCTCACTCCAAAAGTGAGGTTAATAAGAATTAAAATAATGGAGGTGCTAGCAAAGTATTTGGGGAGAGTACTACCCTTAAAGAAATTAAGAATAGATTTAACCAAGTTCTCTTTAATGATAAACTGACATTTTTGGGAAAATAAGGTAGTGTAACCATTGGGCATGAGTTCAGATTCATACTTTGCAAAATGTTAGTAATTTTAGATTCAGAAGGTGATGAAGAAAGCATCTTATTATCTTCATCAAAAATGATATTAGGGATAACTTCAAGCCAAGAAATATCATCATAAGAAACATTTTTATTAAGAAACTCTTTAACAAAAGAGACAATAGAATCTATAAGCTCCTTATTATCCGAACTCCAAATAACATCATTAGTTTTAATTTTATGAATGTGATTTAATGCTTTTTTCTTTTTAACCATGACATGAAAATATTTAGTATTATGATCACCATTAGAGATTCATTTCATAGAGGCTTTTTTCCCAATAAGTCTCTTCCATGTCTTCATAACATGTTAACCTATTTAGCCAAAGAAGGGTCATTAGCAACATCATCTTCCAAAACTATAACCACATTCTCCATTTCTTTGATATGGACAAAAAGGTTTTTAAAATAATGTTTATTCCACCAATGAAGGCATTATTTGAATCTTTTTAATTTGAATCACAATCTCCTCATCCCAAAAAATAGAATCATCAAGATGGAGAGGTTCACTATCGCAAAAACATCCAAAATATCTCATCCATGAGCCACATATTTTAAGAGAGGGAATAGAGGAGGGTTTAGTAGCATTCAAATTCACAGATAAGTAAGGAGAATGGTCCAAAGGGTTCTACTTAAATGCTCCATAAAAGTACTAGGAAGAAGGTTAATCCACAAATGGCTAAGAACCCATCTAACCTTGCCATAGTGATAATTATTCCAAGTAAACCGAGACCCACCAAAGCCAATGTCATGATGATAATCATATCATGTTATTATAAAATTCATTGAAAAGTTCGCATTACCACCAACCGTCAGGAAGAGGAGATATTATTAAAATCCACCCACAAGCCAAGGAGCATTAATAATAAAGAAAAATTAATAAGATCATCCCAATGAAACTTTACTATTTCTATACAAGCAAAGATAAACAAATGATTCAAAATAATACCAATTATCATGTCATCTTAACATTCACAACTTGGGAAAACTCATCCAAAACTTGCAAAATAAGGACAATTCAAAAAATCCAAATTTTATTGCTGAATTAGCAAAAAAATTTAGCAAAAAATAATCATTCTAGCAACAAAAGGAATGTTAAGGAGAATAAAATGTTCTAAAATAGCCAAAAAAAAAGAAATATTATGAGAATGAACTATATTTCTAATTATATTTCTAATAGAAAGGGTACCAATCCCTCATACATTCCAAATTAAGAAAGAAACCATCTTTTTTTTGGGTAAGAGCTAGATCTAGTAACTCGCAAAGTTAATAAATTTAGATATAAGTGTTTTATTTATCTTACTAAAAGCTTTGAAATTTCTTAGTCATATCCACAACATCATCAAATAGAGATTATTCAAGGATATGCTTGGGATAAGGTTGCATCTTTAAAACATAATTGGGCCAATTCACCTTCTTCCAAATCATTATTATTTTGCAAAATCAGTTAAAAGATAGTGCAACATTAGATGAAGAAGCGTAAGTAGGATTAGAACCGCTTAAAGTACAAGTGCCTAAATCGATTAGAAAATTTATCCATAGTAAGCTCACCAATCGACCTCATGAGGGATCACATGTTTTTCTATTAAAGGTGTCAAAGAAGTAGAATAGAATCATTTGGAATCAATCATCATCCATAAGTTTTGAAAACATATTATTGTCCATATTAATACCAATATCGGTGATGCAAATGGATAGGTTCATTAGAAGGTAAAGCATCCTTATTCACAAGAGTGACATCCAAAAGTCAGTCAATAACCGTAGTTGTCAAAGAGAGCAATGGGAGGATCAAGGTAATGACCATGCTTTAATGAGTTATCCATTGGATCAACTTTATGAGGTTTAATCGATGGAACTTGAAGATTGAGATCCATATATGTGGGTTTCTTAAGGTGAGGATGAACCACAAAGGAATCTGGAACCCCATGACCATGAATTTTGCAATGGGAACAAAAAATAGAAAAATTCTCAAAATCTACATTTTGCAAATATCCTTATATCTTTGATCCTAGCCAAATTTCTTTTAGAAATTTTATAATTATATCCAACTCGACTAGGATCTGAGCAATAGAGGGTCTAGAGTTAGAAGCAGTTGCTTGATCAACTTGAAGAAGATAACCGAATAACGCACCCACAAAAAAAAAGAAACTCGTGATTAATGAATTGAATACATAAATTGGGAAGAGAGATCCATACTGGAACTATGGGAGATTCCTTAATATCAAAATGAGGCATCCATTTCAATAATCGCACCCAACCATTGAAAACAAAATATAACATCAAGAGAAAACTCGAGAATAATCTAAGTTTGAAAGTTCAATCAAGACATGTTGTGAATCGATCAACTGAGAGAAAATGCCGAGAGTTCCAAGCTATAAAATGATCAAATATTCTCCAATGTAGGATGGCATAATGCAAATTTACCCACCAACGTGAATTCAAAATGTTTCATAACCCATTTCACAACCAAATCAACACATTATCATGGGTACAGTGAGGTAGAGATAATGAGAGACTCACCGGCATTTGGCCTAAGCAACAAGAACATCCTTAAGGATTTTGAAGCTGAGAGACCCCAAGGAGTCGGTTTTCACTGAGCAGAAAATGCCGTGATTTTGGGAACTAAAGATCAAGCCATGATCAGCGAAGACTTGATGGAGAAGCCAAGAGCCAAGCCATCAAAATGGAAAACCAACCAAGATGTCAACAAGAGAAAGCATAAAAAGAGATGTGCATGATGAATTGAAATTCACAGAGCACCCAAAAATGGATAGAAAATATGCTCAAGAAAATGAGTTTTTGGTTTTAGGTTTAGGATTAGGTTTTAGGTTTAGGGCTTGATTTAGGGTTTAGGTTTAGCATTTTTTGGGTTTAGGGTTTAGGGTTTAGGATTTAGGTTTAGGATTTTTTTTTAAATTAAGTAAACTTGTAGGTTTAGGTTTATTTAGTTTATTTTATTTATTTTATTTTTATTTTTATTTAAGTTTACTTTTATTTTTTATTTAGTTTAGTTTATTTATTTTAGGTTTATTTATTCTAGTTTAGGTTATTTATTTATTTTATTTAGGGTTTATTTATTAAGTTATTTTATTTTTATTTTTTTTAGGTTTATGTTTATTTTATTTTAGGTTTATGTTTTAATTTTTATTTTGGTTTAGGTTTTGGTTTTATTTTATTTTTTTTAGGTTTAGGTAGGTTTATTATTTTGGTTTATTTTAAGTTTTATTTTTTTAGTTTATTTTAATTTATTTAGTTTAGGTTTAGGTTTAGTTTATTTTAGGATTAGGTTTAGGTTTAGTTTAGGCTTAGTTGCATTTTATTTTATTTATTTTAATTTTATTGTTGGTTTTGGATTTTTTTAGGTCATGGTTTAGGTTTTATTTTTTATTTATTTTATTTATTTTTTTATTTTTTTTAGGTAGTTTCATTTAGTTTTATTTTAAGTTATTTTAGGTTTATTTAATTTTATTTTATGTTTAGTTTTTTATTTTATGAAGGTTTTATTTTAGGTTTATTTTATTTTAATTTATTTAGGATTTTCTTTATTATTTAGTTAATTTATTTTTTTATATTATTTTATTTTTTATTTTAGGTTTAGGTTTTAGCACAATTATTTTATTATTTTATCTTTATGTTTAGGTTTTATTTATTTATTATATTGGTTTATTTAGGGTTTAGTTTTAAGTTTTAGGATTCTATGATTTAGTGATAGGATTAGATTTTTAGGGTCAGGGTTTAGGTGGGTTGTATTTGGTTATTGTGGTTTGTAGTTTAGTGGTTAGAAGGTTAGGGTTTAGGTTTATTTGTGGTGTGGTTAGGGTAGGGAGGGTTTAATTAGGATGATTTTAGGGAATTTTATTTATGCAGTTTAGGTTTAGGTTCAGGGAGGATTTAGGGTAGGGTTTATGGTAAAGAGCAAACCAATTTATTTATATTTTAATATTAGTTTATTATTTATATTAGTTTATGTTTTATTTTAGTTTATTTATTTTAGTTTATTTTAGGTTTATGTTTGGTTTATATTTACTTTTAGTTTAGTTTATTTTATTTAATATTTAGGTTTATGTTTTATTTTTACTTTTATGTTTAGGATTAGGTTTAGGATTTAGGTTTTATTTAGTATTTTTAGGTTTAATTATTTAGTTTAGGTGTTATTTATTTTAGCTTATTTAATTTTATTTTATTTTAGGTTTAGGTTTAGTTTAGGTAGTTTATTTAGGTTTAGGTTTATTTATTTTAGTTTAGTTTTAGGTTTATTTTATTTTATTATAGCTTTAGTTTTTTTTTATAGTTTAGGTTTTTTTAGGTTTATTTATTATCTTTAGGTTTAGTTTTTATTTAGTTTTTTATTATTTTTAATTTAGGTTTATTTTATTTTATTTTAGGTTTATTTTATTTATTTATTTTAATTTTAGTTTATTTTAGGTTTTATTTATTTTATTTTATTTTATTTCTTTTCTTTTTTTAGGTTTAGGTTTAGTTTTGGTTTTATTTTATTTTATTTTAATTTTATTTTATTTTTAAGGTTGTATTTATTTATTTAGTTTTAGGTTTATTTAGTTTATTTAGGTTTTATCTTATGGTTTAGGGTTGGGTTAGGGATGAGGGTTTATTTTATTATGTGGTTTAGGGTTTAGGTTTATAGGGTAGGGTTTTTTAGGGTTTAGGATTTGTGGTTTGGTTTTTTAGGTTATTGGGTTTTTTTAGGTTGGTTTTCTTGGGTTTAAGTTTAGGGTTTATTTTATAATAGAGAAACAAATTAAGATTCAATATTTCTTTTGATTTCATCAACAAGTAACACCCTAAGTTTTTAAGACATGATGACATAGATAAAAAAATGAGCACCATAATCAAAACCCCAGATAAGTTTACCATAAAGACATTTTATTTTAACTTAGGTTTTTTATTTTAGTTTATTATTTTGGTTTATTTAGTTTGGGTTTATTTTTTTAGTTTTACCTATTATTTTAAGGTTTAGGTTTAGGTTTTTATTTTTTTTTTTATGTTTAGGTTTTTTTTTATTTATTTTATTTTATGTTTTCTTTAATTTATTTTTTTCTATTTAGTTTAGGTTTAGTTTAGGTTTTATTTAATTTAGTTTATTTATTTTAGTTTATGTTTAGGTTTATTTTACTTTTATTTATTTTATTTTTATATAGTTTAGGTTCATTTTTTAGGTTTGGGTTTAGGTTTTATTTTTATTTATTTTTTTTATTTTAGGTTTATTTATTAGGTTTAGGATTTTATATAATTTTTATTTCATTTTATTTTATTTTTATGTTTATTTTATTTTTATTTTATTTAGGTTTTTTATTTTGAGGTTTATTTTATTTTATAGTTTAGTTTAGGCTTTTATTTATTTTGGTTTAGTTTTTACATTTTATTTTACTTTATTTATTTTATTTTTTTGGTTTCAGTTTAAGTTTTAGTTTAGGTTTTTATTTGATTTGATTTGATTTTATTATTTTATTTAGGTTTAGGTTTTTTTTATTTATTTTCTTTTTAGGTTTTATTTAGTTTAGGTTTTGGCTTTTAGGTTTTTATTGGGTTTAGTTTTAGTTTAGGGTTTGGGATTTATCTTATTAGGTTTTTTTAGGGTTTTAGGTTTTGGATGTTTTAGGGTTTGGGGTTGTAGATTTTATCATTTTGTGTTTTTATTTTATGGTTTAATATTTGTGGTTTAGGTTTTAGGGTTTTTTTGGGTTTTTAGGGTTTAGGTTTGGTTTTATGGTTTAAAGTTCATTTTTTATTAGTTTTAAATTTTAATTTTATATTTTTAAATTAAGTAAACCCATAGGTTTATTTATTTTTTTTTATATTTATTTTTTAATTAGATTTATTTTATCTTTATTTAGTTTAGTTTATTGATTTTATGTTTATTTATTTTAGTTTATTTTATAGGTTTTAGGTTTAGTTTAGGTTTAGGTTTAGTTTAGTTTATTCTTTTATTTTATTTTTAGTATAATTTATTTTTTTTAGGTTTAGGTTTTTTTATTTTAATTATTGAGGTTTAGTTTTTATTTTATATGGTTTATTTAGTATTTTATTTTTTTAGTTTAGGTTTATTTTATTTTTTTATTTATTTTTATATTTAGTTTAGGTTTAGTTTAGGTTTCCATTATTTTGGTTTAGATTTTTTTTATTTTAGTTTTTTTTTATTTATTTTATATTATTATTATTTTATAGTTTTTTGTAATTTATTTTATTAGGTTCATTTTAGTTTATTTTATTTTAATTTATTTTATATTATTTTAGGTTTAATTTATTTTTTATTTTAGGATTATTTATTTTATTTAAGTTTATTTTAGTTTATTTTATTTTAGTTTATTTTATATTATTTTTTTTTTAAGTTTAGTTTAGGTTTAGGTTTTAGTTTTATTTTATTTTATTTTTCATTTTATTTTTTTATTAGTTTATTTATTTATTTTATTTTAGGATTTATTTAGTTTTTTTATTAGCTTTTTTAGGTTTAGGGTTTAGCTTTAGGTTTTAGGTTTTATTTTAGGTATATTTTAGGTTTTATTTTTAAGTAGGTTTAGGTTCATTTAGTTTATTTTATTTATAGTTTAGGATTTAAGTTTAGCTTTTTAATTATTTTAGTTCAATTAATTTAAGTTTTTAGGTTTATTTTATTTTGTTATTTTTAATTAGTTTTAATTTATTTTTAGGGTTTGGGTTATTTATTATTTATTTCTAGATTTTATTTTAGGTTTATTTTTAGGTTTATTATTTTATTTTTTTATTTATTTTTTTTTATTTTATTTAGGTATTTTATTCTTAGGTTTATTTATTTTTTTTTTATTTAGTTTATGTTTTAGTTATTTTATTCTAGTTTATTTTATTATTTTATTTTATTTTATTTAAGTTTAGTAAGTATTAGGTTTTTATTTTATTTATTTAGTTTTATATTTTTTTTTTTATTAGGTTTAGTTTTGTGGTTTAAGTTTAGTATGGTAGTTAGGTTTTTTAGGGTTTAGGTTTAGTTTTTTAGAGTTTAGGGTTAGTTTGGGTAGGTAGTTTTAGTTTAGGGTTTATGGTTTTATGGTAAGATCAGTTTTAGGTTGGGTTTGTGGTTTTATGGTTTCAGTGGTAGGTTTTGGAGTTTAGTGTTTTAGGTTTTATAGTTTAAGATTTAGTTATACATTTTTATTTAGTAAATCAGTATTTTAGTTTATATTTTTATATTTTAAGGTTTATTTTTTAAATTGCAATTTAGATTTTAGTTTATTTAATTTTTCTTTAGGTTTGTTTTAGTTTAGGTTTATTTTTATTTTATTTTTTTAGTTTATTTTATTTTAGTTTAGTTATTTTTTATTTTATTTTAAGTTTAGGTTTTATTTTGATTTTGTCAAGTTTAGGTTTTATTTTATTTTTTTAAGTTTAGATTTTGGTTTATTTTGTTTATTTTAAGTTTAATTTTAGTTTAGTTTAGGTTTATTTTTAGTTTATTTTATTTAGTTTTAGGGTTTAGGTTTAATTTATTTTGGTTTAGGTTTAGGTTTTATTTATTTTAGTTTAGTTTGGGTTTATTTTAGTATAAGATTTTTATTTTAGTGTTTATGTTTTATTTTATTTATTTTTAGGTTTATTTTAAGTTTAGTTTTATTTAGTTTTATTTATTTTATTTTAGGTTTATTTTTTTATTGTATTTTAGGTTTTATTTTATTTTTTTAATTTTAGGTTTATTTTATTTTTTTTTAGTTTAGGTTTAATTTATTTTATTTAGTTTATTTTATTTTATTTATTTTATTTTTTTTTATGTTTAGTAGTTTAGATGATTAATTTGTTATATTTTATATATTTTAGGTTTTTTTTTAATTTTATTTTTAGGTTTATTTTGTTATGTAGGTTTTTTTAGAGTTTGGGTTTTATGGTTTATCAGGTTTTAGGGTGGTTTAGGGTCAGGTTTTAGGTTTAGGTTTAGTGTAGTTTGGATTTAGGTTAGGGTTTATTTTTTTGGCAAAATTCAAAATGAAATTTAGTTTATTTTATTTTATTTATTTATTTATTTTAATTCTATTTATTTACTTTATTATTTATTTTATTTTAGTTTTTATTTTAGTTATTTTTTAGTTTATTTTAGTTTCTTTTTATTTTATTATTTTTAATTTTAGGTTTAGGTTTTATATTTTTTATGTTGATTTAGGTTTTATTTTATTTTGTAAGTTTAGGTTTGGTTTTATTTTAGGTTTTATTTTTTAGGTTTTATTTTAAGTTTAGTTTAGGTTTATTTTATTTATTTTATTTATTTAGTTTAGGGTTTAGTTTAGTTTTTTGAGGTTTAGGTTTAGTTTTATTTATTTTAGTTGGTTTAGCTTTATTTTATTTTTTTTTATTTTTTTATTTTAGGTTTTTTTTTTATTTTGTTTAGGTTTTATTTTTTATTAATTTTAAGTTTAAGTTTTATCCATTTTGTATTTTATTTTATTTATTTTATTTTATTTTATGTTTAGTTTTATTTTATTTAGATTTTATTTTTGTTTATTTTATAATTTTAGTGTACTTAGCTTTTATTTATTTTATTGCTTTAATTTTATTTTTTATTTATTTTTTAAGTTTAGTTAGGTTTTAGTTTTCTTTATTTATTTTATGATCAAGGTTTTTTTTTTATTTGCATTGAGGTTTTATTTTGTAGTGTCAGTTGGTTTACTTTTTGCTTTTAGGATTGGGTTTAGTGGTCTATTTAAGGTAGTAGTGGTCAAAGTCACTCTAGGCCTTTCTTAGTTTAGGTTTTGGTTTAGGCCTGCCAGTGTTTAGTTAGTTTGGCTTTTTTGGGTTTAGATAGGGTCAGGGTTTATTTTTTTATTTTATATTTTTTTTTATATTTGTTGTAAACTAGGTTTAAGTTTATTTATTTTAGTTAGTTTATTTTGTTTTTTTTTTATTTTTTTTTTTTATTTTATTTTATTTAGTTTTATTTTTTGATTTATTTATTATAATTAAGTCTTTATTTCTTTTATTTTTATTTTAGATTTATTTGTTTAGTTTATTTTAATTTTCTTTCTTTTATTTTTTTATTTTTAGGTTTAGTTTTTGTTTATTTTATTTATTATTTTGGTTTATTTTATTTAATGTTTAGTTTATTTGAATTTATTTTTTATATTTAGATTTTAGGTTTATTTTATTTATAGGTTTTATTTATTTTAGTTTATTTTAAGTTTATATTTTTATTTTAGGTTTATTTTTAGTTTGTGGGTTTAGGTTTTATTTTTTTTATTTAATTTAGGTTTTATTTCATGGATTATTTTAGTTTAAGTTTATTTAGATTTTATTTTATTTTATTTTAGGTTTATTTTAATTTTATTTTAGGTATTTTTTATTATTTAGGTTTTATTTTTTTTTTTGTTTAGTTTAGGTTTTATTTATATTATTTTATTTAGTATTTTTATTTTATTTTTTTTTAGTTTTTTTTATTTTATGTTTTATTTTTTATTTTATTTATTTTATTTTTATTTTAAGTTTTTTTTTCTTTTAGGTTTTATTTAGTTTAATTTTTTAATTTAGCTTTTTAGGGTTTTATGGTTAGTTTAGGTTTATGGTTTGGGTTTGGGGTTTAGGGTTTATGATTTATGGTTTTGGGTTTTGGGTTTTGAATTTTTTTATGGTTTGGTTTTATTTGGTTTGTTTAGGTTTAAATTTTAGGTTTAGTTCGTGTTTAGGGTGTTTTTTTTTTTAATTGAGAACAACCAAATTCAACATTTCTTTTTTGATTTGATCAACCAAGTAATACACCAAGTTTTCTAATAACTATTACATAAATAAAAAATGAGCATTATTAGTGAAATATTTTTAACTTTTCTACTATAAAGACATTTTATAAGTAGTTGATATTTTTTTTTTTTCCAATCAAACCACCTATTTCTCGAGTAGTAGAGTCCACTCATATCCCTTATCTTTTATCAGACGTGAAGAACCTCCATCACTTTTTTGCCTCCAAAACCACCACTACTTTATATCCACCAACCGATTTATGATTTATTGTTATCATTAAGATTAGATATTCTGTTTTAGGTAGTTTATTAGGTTTTAGGGTTTACATTTATTTTTTAATTTATTTATGTTACTTTAGGTTTATCGAAGTGGGTGATAGGATTTGTGGTTTTTGTGGTTTATACTTAGTTTTTAGTTAGGGTTAGTTTGTGGTTTTAGGGTTTAGTTTTGTAGGTTTAAGGTTTAGGGTTTAGATTTTAAGGTTTGTTTTTTTAAAATTAAGTAAACCAAGAGTTTAGTTTATTTAGTATATTTAGTTTATTTTAATTTATGTTATTTATTTTATTTTTATTTATTTTGTTTTAATTTTTATTTAGTTTAGTTTATTTTATTTTAGGTTTATTTATTTAGTTTATGTTTTTTAATTTTAGTTTAATTTTTATGGTTTAGGTTTAATTTATTTTTTTAGTTGAGTTTTATTTATATTTTATTTTATGTTTACATTTTTTTTTTTATTTTAGATTAGGTTTTTTTCTTTTACATTTAGTTTAGTATTTTATTTTAGTTTATTTTAGGTTATTTTAGTTTTAGTTTTTATTTTAGTTTAGGTTTTGTTTTTTTATTTCATTTATTTTAGTTTTGTTTTAGTTTATTTATTATTTTATTTTATTTATTTTATTTTATTATTTAGTTTTATTTTAGTGTTTATTTTTTTATTTTATTTATTTAGGTTTATTTTTTTAGATTTAGATTTTATTTAGTTTTATTTATTGTATTTTAGTTTATTCAATTTTATTTTACATTTAGTATTTATTTTATTTTTTTATTATTTGGTTTATTTTAACATTTAGTTTTTATGTTTTCATTTTCTTTTGGTTTATTTTAGGTTTTATTTTTTTATATTTAGGTTTATTTTTTGATTATTTTATTTTATTTAATTTGGTGATAGTTTATTTTATATAGTTTGTTTATTAGGTTTATTTTTTAAGTTTAGGTTTCTATTTATATTTATGTTAGTTTATTTTATTTTTTTTTTTATTTTATTTAGTTTTTTTTATTTTAGGTTTATTTTATATTTAGTTTAGTTTATATTTTATTTATTTTATTAGTTTAGTTTTTATTTTATTTATTTTTGTTTCAGTCAGTTTAGCCAGATTTAATTAATTTGATTTTATTTATTTAAGTTTAAGTTTTTGATTTATTTTATTTAGGTTTTATTTAGTAGGTTTAGTTTAAAGTTTAAGTTAGGTCCGTTTAGGGTTAGATTTGGGTGTGGTTTAGTGGTTTAGGGTTGCAAGTTTATGGTCAAGATTTGTGGGTGGGTTGTGGTAGGTTTAGGCTTTAGGTTTAGGTAGTGGTGGTGCCTAGGGTTTTTAGAGTTTATTGCTTTTTTGTTTTGTTTTTTAATGCCAACAAAGTAGGTTTATGTTTATTTATATTATTTTATTTATTTTAGTTTATTTTATTTTTTATTTTATTTAGTTTATTTTTATTTTATTTTGTTTAGTTTATTTATTTCATTTGGGTTTTATTTTAGTTTATTTTTAATGTTTGGTTGGTTTATTATCTAGTTTAGTTTTATTTTATTTTATTTTAGGTTTAGGTTTTATTTTTATTTTTTAAGTTTAGTTTTTTATTTTATTTTATTTAGTTTAGATTTAGTTTAGGTTTAGTTTATTTTAGGTTTATATTTATTTTAGTTTAGTTTATTTAATTTAGGTTAAGTTATTTTATTTTATTTTTAGTCTTTGGTTTTGGGTTTAGGTTTTATTTTATTTTATTTTTAGGTTTATTTTTTGATTATTTTTAGGTTTATGTTTTAATTAGTTTTATTGTATTTTATTTTAGGTTTATTTTAATTTTATTTTAGGTATAGTTTTAATTTTATTTATGTTTTTTTGTTTAGTTTAGGTTTTATTTATTTCATTTTAATTTATTTTTTATTTTTTATTTTACTTTCTTTTAGGTTTATAGGTTTTAGTTTATTTATTATTTTATTTATTTTATTTTATTTTGGTTTAAGCTTTTTTATTTATTTTGTTTTAGGTTTCATTTAGTTTATTTTTTTCTTTTGGGTTCTTTAGGTTTAGGGTTTAGATTTGGGATTTAGTCAAGTTTAGGTTTGGGGTTTAGGTTTTAGGTTTAGGGTTTTAGTTTTTTTAACATAAAATAAATTTAGATTCAACATTTCTTCTTGATTTAATCAACCAAGTAATACACCAAGTTTTTTAACACAAGTGACATGGATCAAAAATGAGTAGGTTTAAATCAAAAGCCCTAGATAACTGAACCATCTCTAGTATACACAGCCCCAAAGTAGCATATGATTAGTTGTTCTTCAATTTCTTCATCATTAACCATTCTCAGTAGTGGAATCCACCATCGATCCCCATCTTCCACCACCATGGTCAACCTCCATCGCTGCCTCCATAACCACCGCTTAACCACCACCTTGATATCCACCAAAGATCTAGAAGCCTAGTTAATGGTTTATGATCTTAAGGTTCTTTATTCTGGTTTTAGTTAGTTTAGTTTAGTTGGTTTAGGCTTATTAGGTTTAAGGGTGGGGTTTATTTTTTAATTTCTTTATTTATGTTAGTTAGCTTTATGGGGTTTATGGCTTAAGGTTTAGGTTTATGGTTTAGGGTCTGTGGTTTATGATTTAGGTTTAGGGTTTAGGTTTTAGGTCATGCTTTAGGGTTTAGGGTTTTAGGTTTAGTGGTTTAGTTTATTTTTAAGGGTTTATGATTTAGGGTCAGAGGTTTAGGGTTGAGTTTGAGTTTGCTATTTAGTGTTTAGATTTAGGGTTTGGTTTTTTTAAAATTAATGAACCATTTTTAGTTTATTTATTATATTTAGTTTATTTTGTATTTATTTTAGTTTTCTTTATTTTTTATTTTATTTAGGTTTATTTTTATTTATTTAGTTTAGTTTATTTATTTTAATTTTGCTTTGTATATAGTTTATTTTTAGGTTTAGTTTGGGTTTAAGTTTATTTTTTATTGAGTTTATTTTTTATTGATATTATTTTAAGTTTAGGTTTAGGTTTTATTTTTAGTTTTTACATTTAGGTTTTAGGTTTTATTTATTTTATTTTAGGTATTATTTTAGTTTGTTTTTTGGTTTATTTTTATTTTATTTTATTTTATTTAGTTTTTTAGGTTTAGATTCAATTTATTTTATTTAGTTTAAATTTTACATATTTTAGTTTAGTTTATTTTAGTTTAGTTTATTTTTATTATTTTTATTAGGTTTAGTTTTTATTTAGTTTAGGTTTTATTTTTATTTTATTTAGGTTTAGTTTATTTAGTATATTTTATTTATTTTATTTTGTGTTTTATTTATTTAGTTTATTAGGTTTTATTTTATTTTAGGTTTATTTTATTTTTATTTTTTTATTTTTATAATTTTATTTTAGTTTTTAGTTTTATTTTGTATTTATAGGTCAGGTTTTATATTTATTTTTTATATTTTATTATTTATATTTTTATTATTTTTATTTTTTTTTTATTATATTTATTTTTTATATTTATTAGGTCTTTATTATTTTTATTTATTTATTTTTTATTTTTTTTATTTTTAAATTTTATTTTATTTTGGGTTTATTTTTATTTATTTATTATTTTTTTATTTTAGGGTTTAGGTTTAGCTCAGGTTATTATTATTATTTTATATGGTTATTTTAAGTGGTAGGTCAGGTTTAGGTTAGTATTTATTTTTATTATTATTTTATTTATTATTTGGTTTATATTTGGTTTATTTAGGATCAGTTTATTTAGTTTAGGTTTTAGGGTTTGTTATTTTAGGTTGTTTTATGGTTTGGTTGGTTTAGGGCTTTAGTTTGTTTTGCCTAGTTTTTTATTTAGTTAGTGGGTTTATTTTTGGTTATTTATGGTTATGGGTTTATTATTTATTTTTAGTTTTTTTAAAAAAATTAAACCATTTATTTATATTTAGTATTTAGTTTATTTTTTTTATTTATATTTATTTTTTTTTTATTTTTTATTTAGTTTATTTTAGATTTATTTAGTTTTAAGTTTTATTTATTTTTTAGTTTAGTTTTATTTTTTATTATTTTTTATTTTATTTCTTAGTTTTATTTTTTATTTTGTTTAGGTTTATTTTATTTTTTTTTTAGGTTTTATTTTATTTGGTTTATTTAGGTTTTATTTTAGTTTATTTTATGTTTATTTTTATAGGTTTTAGTTTTATTTTTAGGTTTATTTAGTTTTATTTTAGTTTATTTTAGTTTATTTTATTTTTTATTTATTTTATTTAGTTTATTTTATTTTTAGTTTAGTTTTTATTTTATTTTAATCATATTTTAGGTTTATTTTAGTTTTTTAGTTTTATTATTTTATATTTATTTTTTTTTTTATATTTTTATTTTATTTTTTTAGTTTATTTATTTATTTATTTTATTTATTTTTTATTTTATTTTTTTATTTTAGTTTTTTAGTTTTAGTTTTATTTTATTTATTTTAATTTTATTTATTTAGTTTAGTTTATTTTATTTTATTTTTATTTTATTTTTTTATTTAGTTTAGTTAAAGTTTAGGTTTAGGTTTGTGGTATGTTTTTTTATATTAGATTTAGTTTGGGTTTAGGCTCAGTTAGGAGGGTTAATTTTGGTTTAGATCATTTCAGTTTAGGTTTAGGGTTTAGGTTAGGTTTGGGATAGTTTAGGGTTTTAAAATAAGTTTGGTAGGTTTTAGTTTTATTAGTTATTTTATTTAGGTTTTATTTTGGTTATTTTGTTAGGTTTAGTTTATTATTTTAGAGTTTATTTTATTTAATTTAGGTTTTATTTTATTATTAAGTCAGTTTATTTTATTTTGTTTTATCAGTTTAATTTTTTAGTTTTTTATTTAGGTTTATTTTATTTTTAGTTAGGTTTATTTTTAGTTTATTTTATTTTATTTTTTTTTATTTTATTTTATTTATTTATTTAGGTTTTTTTATTTAGTTTTATTTATTTTTTAGTTTAATTTATTTTATTATTTTTGGTTTAGTTTTTTTTTTAGTTTAGTTTTTTTATTTTATTTTATTTATTTTAATTTTATCTTTTTTTGGTTTATGTTTTATTTAGTTTTATTTTATTTTATTTTAGTTTATTTTATTTTGTTTTATTTTAGTTTGATTTTTAGTTTTCTTTTATTTTAGGTTTATTTTATTTTTTTAGTTTGGTTTATTTTATTTATTATTTTATTTAGTTTTTTTTTTAGTTTAGGTTTAGGTTTATTATTTTAGTTTTATTTATTTTATTTTTTTATTTATTTTTAGTTTAGGTTTTATTTATTTTATTTTATTTATTTTATTTAGGTTTATTTTATTTTTTATTTATTTTATTTTATTATTTATTTTATTTTATTTTATTTATTTTATTTTTTTATTTATTTTTTTTTTTTATATTTTATTTTATAGTTATTTTATTTTAGTAGTTTTATTAATTTTATTTTATTTTAATTATTTATTTTATTTTTTATTTTATTTTATTTTATATTTATTTTATTTAGGTTTTTTATTTTTTTTTTTTTAGGTTTAGGTTTTATTTATTGGGTAGTTTATTTTTATATTTAGGTTTGGGTTTTCTTTTAGTTTAGGTTTTATTTTTTAGGTTTAGTTTAGGTTTTTTATTTAGTTTATTTTAGGTTTTAATTTTTTAGTTTTGGTTATGTTATTTTGTATTTTATTATTTATTAGTTTTAAGTTTTTTAGATTAAGTCTGTGGTTTTATTATTTTAGATTTTTTAGTTTTTTTAGTATTTTATTTATTTATTTATTTATTTTTTTTATTTTTATTTATTTAGATTTTATTTATTTATTATTTTTTTTTATTTTATTTTTTTTTTTTATTTATTTTATTTTTATTTTTTAGGTTTTTTTAGTTTATTTATTTTAGTTTATTTTATTTTATTTATTTTATTTTTTATTTTATTTTATTTTTTTTATTTATTTTTATTTTATTTTATTTTAGGTTTAGGTTTTATTTTTTATTTTATAGTTTTTTATTTTTATTTATTTTAGTTTTTTAGTTTTAGGTTTATTTTATTTTTATTTAATTTTAGTTTTAGGTTTAGGTTTTTTTTATTTTAGTTTACATCTAGTTTAGTTTATTTATTTATTTTTATTTTTAGATTTTTTTTTTTTTAGTTTATTTTAGTTTATTTTATTTATTTAGTTTTATTTTATTTTTAGTTTTTTTTATTTATTTTATTTATTTATTTTATTATTTATTTTCTTTATTTTATTATTTATTTATTTTATTTATTATTTATTTATTTTTTTTATTTTAGTTTATTTATTTTATTTAGTTTTATTTTATTTTTTTATTTTTATTTTTTTAGTTTTATTTTTATATTTATTTTTTTATTTATTTATTTTTTTTTTAGTTTTTTTGTTTTATTTTTTTTGGTTTAGGTTTTAGGTTTTAGCTTGTGTGGGTGGTCAGGACTCTGTTTAGTTTCGTGGTTGTGGTTTAGGGTTTTGTAGTTTAGGGTTTGTGGTTAGGTTTAGGGTTTTAGGGTTTAGAGTTTAGGGCTTAGGGTTTGTTTTAGGGTTTTTGATTTAGGGTTAGGGCTCTTTTTTTTTTATGTTTAGGGTTTAGGGTTTAGGGTTTAGTATTTTGGTTTAGGGTTTTTGGATTTATTTTAGCAAAGAACAATTTTAGATTCAACATTTCTTCTTTTCAATTTTATCAACCAAGTAACACACCAAGTTCTCTAAGACATGAGAGATGACATAGATAAAAAATGAGCATGGATAGAGCAAATCAAAACCCTACATTAGAGCCTTTTACTATAACGACTTAATTCTATAAGCAAGTAGATCGATCGATCGCTCTTCGCTTCTAGTTCCCATCGTAACTCCCTCTGAGTAGCGAGGTCCACCATCATATCACCGATCTCTCCCTCCGCCACCACGATGATTGTATCCTTTATCACTCTTCCTGACTCCATAAGCACCATTGCTCCACCAGCTACATATCCACCAACACCACCGTGACGCCACCACCACCGCGGATAATCGCCACCTCTGCCTTTGCCTCAACCTCTAGATCTAGACTGAGCCTGGAGGTGATGTACCTACCATCAAGGTTTTTCCCATTCTTAGGGTTTAGGTATATGTTTATTAGGTTTTAGGGTCTAGGTTTATTTTTTAATTTATTTAGTTACTTTAGGTTTAGGTTTTTGGTTTGGGGTTTAGGGTTTAGGGTTTAGATTAGGTTTATGGTTTAACATTTTTTAAACCCAAATGATTTCATAATAAATAAGAAATTACCAAATCAAATAAGACATTATCCTCTAACAACTAATAAAATAATATAAAATAAAAGGAAATTAAAAATTCATAAAATTAGTATCTCACAAAATGATTTAACTCCTAGAGACAATAAAATTTGATTTAATAGAAGGCCAACAAAGTTTAGCTGAACAAGATGAAACCCATATCATCATCAGATTCCTCAGAAGGCTCTTCCTTCTTCTCTTCCACTGTAGTAGCCGGAGTAGCAGCAAGACTAGCAAAAGCATCAGGCATAGCAGTTGCAACAAATTTATTAGGATCCTTTAAATACTCCTTAAGCTTCTCATCCTGTGGGTATGTATAATCAATGGCAATCGTGATGGTCAAGACATTATTGTAAGCGTTGATTAACATGTAGGGTGATGTAGTAAGGGTGGGATAAGAGAGAGCCAGTGAGAGAGAAGTGATTGAAAGGGCTACCGAAAACTTCTTGATGAGATCATTTTCAGTTAGGTCAAGCACCTCAGGACTGAACATCGAACCATCATCATACACAGACAAGATGGCAAGGCTATAAGAAAATGGCCTAATCCCGAGCTTATTGAGGAGAGCAGCCTCTAAGGATCCCACCTTATCTCCTTTTTCAATCGGTTCAATCGAGGTGATAATTTGACAATACCCTTGTTGATCTTAGTTGGGATGTTGAGAACTTGGAAGAAAGAAGTCAGGAAGCATCCCACGCGTTTGGAGGAACCACAACATCAATAGGTGCAACAAGACCAACACAGGTAGGAACACTAATTTTTTATTTCACAACCTCTTCATTGACTTCTTAAAGGTCACCTTTCATAAAAATCAGCACAACTGGGGTTTAGGGTTTAGGGTTTAGGCTTTAGGCTTTTACTATTTGTGTAGGATTAGGGTTTGGGTTTAGGTTAGCTTAGGGTTTAGGGTAAGTTTAGTGTTTAGGTTTAGGTTTAGTTTTAGTGTTTAGGGTTTAGGTTAGTTGAGAGTTTAGGGCTTAGGGTTTTAGGTTTAGGGTTTAGAGTGGGTTTTAGTTTAGAGCCAGTTTGCCTGGGGTTTTAGGGTTTAGGGTTTATGGTTTTTAGTTTAGGTGTTTTGTGGGTGGTTTGGGGTTTAGGTTTAGGATTAGGGTTTAGTGTTTAGGGCTCAGGGTGTAGTGTTTAGGTTTTTAAAAAGTAAACTAGAGAGATTTATTTAGTTTATGTAGTTTATTTTAATTTATTTTAGTTTATTTATTTTAATTATTTAGGTTTATTTTATATTTTAATTTTAATTTATTTATTTTAGGTTTATTATTTAGTTTAGATTTTATTTTAGTTTATTTTAGATCCAGTTTAGGTTTTTATTTTTAGTTTAGTTTATTTTTTATTTTATTTAGGTTTAGGTTCTTTTTTTTTTTGTTTTTAGGTTTAAGTTTTATTTTATTTTTTTTTTTTTAGGTTTTAGGTTTAGTTTATTTTAGGATTATTTTAAGTTTAATTTTAGTTTAGGTTTAGGTTTATTTTAGTTTATGGTTAAGGTTTATTATATTTTAGGATTAGGTTTAGGTTTTATTTATTTTAGTTTAATTTATTTTTAGTTTCAGTTTATCTTATTGTTTATTTTATGTTTAGTTTTCTTTTAGTTTTAGAGTTTAGTATATTTTTTGTTTATTTTAAGTTTTTAATGTTTATTTTAGGTTTAGATTTTTTTATTTAGTTTCATTTTATTTTATTTTAGGTTTATTTTGTTTTATTTAGGTTTAATTTTTATTTTATTTAGGTTTTAATTTTTTTAGTTTAGTTTAGGTTTTTATTTATTTTAGTTTAGTTTATTTTTTATTTTTTTATTTTCTTTTTATGTTTATGTTTAGTTTAGGTTTTAGTTTATTTTTATTTTATTTGATTTAGGTTTTTATTTATATTATTTTTTGGTTTTATTTAGTTTACATTTTATTTTTTTGGGTTTAGTTTTAGGTTAGTTTAGAGTTTAGCTTAGGGTTTGGGGATTATGGTTTAGATTGTTTAGGTTTAGGTTTAGTGTTTTAGGATGGTTTGGTTTAGATTTAGGGTTGTTTAGTTCTGTTTTAGTAGGTTTTGGTTTTTTTTTTTAATTGAGAACAAATTCATATTTAACATTTCGTCTTTTCAATTTCATCAACCAAGTATCAAACCTTAAAAACCTTAGAAACCTTAAACCTGAAAGCCTAAACCCTAAACCATAAACAAACGCTAAACCCTAGACCCGAAACCCTAAAATCCCTAAACCTTAAAGCCTAAACACTAAACCCTAAACTCTAAACGCTAACCCTAAATCTTAAACCCTAAAACCCTAAACCCTAAACCCTAAATCGTAAAAACTTAAAAACCTAAACCTAAACTAAATAAAGACTAAAAATAAAATAAATCAAAAAACCTAAACCTAAATAAAATAAAAAATAACATAAAATAAAAATGTAAACTAAAACATAATCCTAAACTTAAAAATAAAATAAAATAAAAAATAAAAATAAACTAAAATAAAATAAATAAAAACCTAAACTAAACTAAAAAAATAAAATAAATCTAAGATTAAAAAACCTAAATAAAATAAAAACTAAAAATAAAATAAACTTAAAATCAAATAAAATAAAAAATAAATAAAAACCTAAACTTAAAATAAACTTAAAAATAAAACCTATAAATAAATAAAAAATAAAACCTAAACCTAAAATAAAAATAAAATAAAAAAAATAAAATAAACCTAAACCTACACTAAAATTAACTAAACTGAAATAAATAAAACATAAACCTAAACCTAAATTAAACTAAACATAAACCAAAAAACCTAAACGAAATAAAATAAAATAAACTAAAAGTAAACCTAATCCTAAACTAAAAACAAAACCTAAAAATAATCCTAAAATAAAAACCTAAAACCTAAACTTAAAAAATAAAAGAAAAACCTAAACCTAAACCTAAAATTAAAAAATAAAACCTAATCCAAAAAAATAAAATAAATATAAAAGTCAATTAAAAAAACTTAAACCTAAAAAGTAAACAAAAATAAATAAACCTCAGATAAATAAATAAACTAAATAAAAATAAAAAATAAACTTAAATAAAAATAATAAATAAAATAAACTCAAATAAATAAAAAATAAACTAAATAAACCTAAAGCTACTAGTTTACTTAATTAAAAAAAACACTAAACTCTAAACCCTAAAACTAACCCTAAACCCTAAACTATAAACCCTAAACCTAAACCCTAATCCCTAAACCCTAAAACTTAAACTATAAAACCCTAAACCCTAATCCCTAAACTAAACCCTAAACCCTAAACATAAAACCCTAAACCTAAAACCCTAAACTTAAACTTAAACTAAATAATAACTAAATAAAACTGAACTAAGCTAATATAAACTATAAACTTAAACCTAACCTAAACCTAAACCTAAATCACTAAACTAACTAAACTATAACTAAACTAACTAAACCTAAACCTAATCCCTAAACCCTAGACTAACTAAAAACTAACTAAAACTAAACTAAACTAATTAAAACATAAACTTAAACCTAACTAACTAAACATAAACCTAAACCCTAAACCCTAAACTAACTAAAAACTAACTAAACTAAACTAACTAACTAATAGCTAGCAAAAACTAATTAAATTAACTAGACTAATTAACTAATAACTAAATTAAACATAAATAATAACTAACTAATAAAGCTAAACCTTAAATGCTAAACCCTAAACCTAAACCTAAACCTAACCTAACTAAAACTAACTACCTAAACTAAACTAACTAATCCTAAACCCTAAACTATAAACCCTAATAACCTAAACTAATAACTAATAATAACCAAAACTAATAACTAACTAAACCTAAATCTAAACATGAACCTAAAACTAAACCTAAACTAATAAAATTGAAAATAATAAACCTAAATAACTAAACTAAACCTAATTAAAAACTAATAAACTAACTAAACTTAAACTAGTAAACTAAACTAAACCCTAAACCCTAAACTAACTAACTAAACCTAAACTCTATACCCTAAGCTTAATAACTAATAAAACCTAATAAGACTAATAACTAATAATAACTAAACTAATAACTAATTAAATAAACTAATAACTAATAAACTAATTAACTAAACTAACAACTAAATTAATAAATAACTAAACTAAAACCTAACAAAACTAATAACTAGATCTAATAATAACTAACAAACTAACCAAAAACTAATAACTAAACTAACTAAACTAAACTAAAACTAACACTAAGTAACTAACTATACCTAAACCCTAAAGCCTAAACCAAACTGAACCTAAAGCCTAAACCTGAACCTAAACTAATAACTAAACTAATAAACTAAATAAAACCCTAACTCTAAACCTTAAACCCTAAACCTAGTTAACTAAACTAAATTAACTTATAACATAAACTAACCAATAAATAAACTAAACCTAATAACTAAACTAAAATAGACTAATAACTAAACCTAAACCTGAACTAATGAACTAATAAACCAACTAAACTAAAACCACACTAACTAAACTAAACTAAACTACAAAAAACTAACAAAAACTAAAAAACCAATAACTAAAACTAACTTCTAAAACTAACTAACTAACTAAAACTAAAACCAATTAATAACGAATTCAAATTTAAATCTAACTAATAACTAAAAACTAACAAATTAAATCAACTAAACTACTAAAACTAAATCAATAAACTAATGAATAAATTAAAAACTAAACTAACTAAACTAACTAACTAAAACTAATAATAAACTAACTAACCTAAACCCTAAACCCTAAACCAAAACCTAATAAAAATAAATAATAAACTAATTAAACTAACTAAATTAACTAAAACCTAAACCTAAACCCTAATCATAACTAAAACTAACTAAAAAACTAACTAAACTAACTAACTAATAAAACCTAAACTAACTAAACTAAACTAACACTAATAACTAAACTAAACTAATACCTAAACTAATAAATAAAACTAAACCTAAACCTTAAACCCTAAACCCTTAACCTAATACTAATAACTAATAACTAAACTAATAACTAAAAAATCTAAACTAATAACTTAATAAATAAATAAAACCTAAACTAGTAAACTAAACTAATAAAACTAAACAAAAACTAATGATTGAACTAAAACTAATAACTAACCTAAACCTAAACCCTAAACCCCCTAAACCTAAACATAAACTGTAAACCCTAATAACTAACTAAACCTAAACCCTAAACCCATAAACTAAAACTAACTAAACCTAAACCCTAAATCAAGAACTAACTGATAATAATAACCTAACTAAAATTGAAACCCTAAAATAATAATAACTAATAAACTAACTAAAACTAAAAGTAACTAAATGAATAATAAATCTAATAAACTAATATAAATAATAAAAATAATAAACAAAACCATAATCCAATAACTAAACTGAAACTAAAATCTAATAAACTAAATCTAAACCTTGAACCTAAACTTAAACCCTAAACCTTAAACCCTAAACTAATAACTAAACTAACTAAACTAAATAATAACTAAACTAAAATACACTAAACTAATAAACTAATAACTAAACTAATAACTAAACTAAACTAATAAACTACTAATAAACTAAACTAAAAACTAATAAAAACTTAACTAAACTAAACTAAACTAAACTAAACCGTAACCCTAAAACCTAACTGAACTAAACTAAACTAAACTAACTAAACTAAAACCTAAACCCTAAACCCCTAAACCCATAAACCCTAAACTTAACTAAACTCAGGAAACTAACTAAACTAAAACTCATAATAACTAAACTAATAAATTAATAATGCTAATAATAAACTAAACTAACTAATAAACTAACTAAACAAATAAACTAAACTAACTAAACCTAAACCCTAAACATAAACTCTAAACCCTGAACTCCTAAACGTAATAAACAAATAAAACTAAATTAACTAAACCAAACTAAACCTAAACCCCTAAACCTAAACTCTAAAATCTAAACCCTAAAATTAATAAACTAACTAAAGCTAAAACTAACTAAAACTTAATAAACTAATAAACTAATAAAAACTAATAACTAAACTAAACTAATAACCTAAAACCTAATCCTAGAACTAAACATTAAACCCTAAACCCTAAATTAAAAATTAAAACTAATTACTAAATTGAAAACATAAACCTAAACTTAATAAACTATATTAAACTAAACTAAACTAACTAAAAACTAAGATGAAACCTAAACTTAATAAACTAAAGTAAGCTAAATCCTAAACCTAAACTAACTAAATAAACACTAAACCTAATAAGTAATAAAAAAACTAAAACTAATAACTAATAAAAACTAAACTAATAATAAAACTAAACCCCAAACCATAAACCTAACTAAAACTAACTAAAACTACTAAACTAAACCTAAACTAAACTAAATAACTAACTAAAACAAAATAACTAAATAACTAATAACTAAAAACCTAAACCCTAAACCCTAATAACTAAATCCTAACTTGACTAAACTAATAAAACTAACCTCAACTAACTAAAACTAACTAACTAACTACTAAAATTGATTAATGTAACTAATAAAACTAAAACTTCCTAATAACTAATAAAACTAAACTAAAAATAAACTAAACTAACTAACCTAAACCCCAAACTCTAAACCTAAATCATAAACCCTAAACCCTAAACCTAAACTAAAATCAACTAATAACTAAACTAAACCTAATAAACTAATTAAACTAATAAAAAATAAACTAAACTAATAACTAAACTAAACCTAATAAACTAATTAAACTAATAAAACTAATAACTAAACTAACAATTAAACTAACCAACTAATAACTAAGCTAAAACTAATAACCTAAACCTAAACCTTAAACATAAAATTAAACCCTAAACTCTAAACTAACCAATAAACAAATTAAGCTAACTAATAACTAAAGTAATAACTAACTAACCTAATAATTAAACTAATAAAACTAACTAACTAATAAACTAAAACTAACTAAACTAACTAATAACTGATAATAACTAATAACTAATTAATAAAACCTAAAACCTAAACTAACTAACTAATAAAACATAAACCTAAACTTAATAACTAAACCTAAACCTAAACCTAATAAAACTAAATTAACTAAACCAAAACTAATTAATAACCTAAACCTAAACCCTAAACCTAACTAAACTAAACTAAACTAAACTAAACCAAAACCTAATAACCCTAAACTAAACTAACTAAACTAATAACTAAACTAAAATGAATAACTAAACCTAAACCTAAACCTAAACCTATTAAAACCTAATAAAACCTAAACTTAAACCTAAACTAACTAAACTAAACTAAACCTAAACCCTTAATAACTAAAACTAAATAAACTTAAACCTAATTAACTAAATTAACCTAAAAACCTAAACTTAAACCTAAACATAAACCTAAACCTAAACCTTAGAAACTTAAAGCTAAACCTAAACCTAAACTAACTAACTAATAACCTAAACCTAAACTAATAACTAAAACTAAACTAACTAAAACTAATAATAACTAATAACTAATAACTAAACTAAAACTAAAATAAATGCTAACTAAAATAATAAACCTAAACCCTAAACCTAAACCCTAAATCATAATAACTAAGAATTAAACTAGCTAAATAACTAACTAATAACTAAATAAATAACTAACTAACTAACTAACTAATAACTAACTAACTAACTAATAACTAACTAAATAACTAATAACTAATAACTAATAACTAACTAACTAACTAACTAACTAATAACTACTAACTAATAACTAACTAATAACTAATAACTAACTAACTAACTAATAACTAACTAACTAATAACTAATAACTAATAACTAATAACTAACTAACTAACTAACTAACTAATAACTAACTAACTAATAACTAATAATTAATAACTAATTACTAACTAACTAATAACTAATAACTAATAACAAATAACTAACTAACTAACTAACTAACTAACTAGCTAATTAATAATTAATAACCTGAAAGTTTCATATATGTCTCATATGTTTGGCTCATTGATTTGCTTAGCAGGATTTCAACAGGTTGCTTTTTCTACTGTTCTCTTATGGTGGGTTTTTATGCTGGCCTAATTATACTCTTGGCTATGGTTTTAAAAGGGATTCTGGCAAAGATGGCTCAGGGATTCTCATGCTATGGTGACTATATTGATGATAATTTTCCTGCATGGGACCCCTTATCTTTCTGCTCTTTGCTATCTCCTTTCTATATTATATATGGCTTTATTTAGTTTGTAGGTACTAAGGCCCATAAGACTTTCACCAAATGGTCGCTTTCTTCTCACAGTTTGTAGGCTGATGATGTGGATGATTTCACTCCTTCTTGGTTTGGTAGTAGCTCTTGTGATGTAACCCTCAAGTTTGGATGCTCATATTTGCATCTTCCCAATTGTGACTGAGCAGCCTTCTTTCACACACTTCTCTATAATTTTCCTCAGTTTATGCTGTTCTCACTTTTCACTTTCTCTGTACTACTTTAACTGCTCTAATTTCTATCTTTCTTCATTTTTGCAGATGCACTTCGCTTTTTCTCTTGTAGGTGCATTTCTCTTATTCTCATGCAGGTTTGCTCCCTAGTGTCATGCATTCTCTCATCTTGAAGAGCTCTGGCCCAGATCTATTCATTGGCTTAACTTTGTTAATCAATTTATATCTTTTGCTTTCCTTACTCTTTTATTTTGCTTTTGGTTGTACTTAGATAGGGATTTACTCTAGTCGATTGTAGCTCTTTAAGTAGTAGTTATGGAGTTTATCCCCTGTTAAGGACCTTGTAACCCTCTTTTTGTGGCAATAAAATTCCCACTATATGGGGTTTCCCAAAAAAAAACTAACTAAATAACAAATAACTAACTAAACTAAACTAACTAAACTAAACCTAAACCATAAACCCTAAACCCTAAATCTAATAAACTAAACTAAACTAAAACTAACTCAACACTAAACCTAAACCCTAAACCTAAACCCTAGACTAATAACTAAACTAAACTAACTAAATAAAAAGTAATAATAATATAAAACTAAAACCTAAACCTAAACCCTAAATTAATTAAACTAAACTAAAACCTAAACTCCTAAACCTAAACTAAAAAACTAAAAGTAACTACTAACTAATAACTAAAAGTAATAAAGCTAACTAAACTAAACCAATAACTAAACTAGGCTAAACCTAAACTTACCCACCCTAAATCAAAACCCTAAACTACCTAAATGAAACTAAAACTAAACTAAACTAGGCCCACCTGGGCCCTGGGCCCTACATGGGCTAACCTGTTTATAATTTAACTAAATAAATAGGCTGGGCTAAACTAATACTATAACTAATAAATCTAATACCTGACCCTGGGCTGACTAAACTACTAAACTAATGACTACTAAATATACTAAACTAATACTGATAAACTGACTAAAGCTAAACTGAGCCCTGATCCTGACTCTAAACCAACCCTGACCTGGGCTAACTCTAAACTAAACTTAATACTATAAAACCAAAAATAACTAATAAACTAAAATCTGGCTATAGGCTAATAACTAAACTAACTAAAACTAACTAAACTAACTAAACTAAATTAGTGACTAATAAATTAAACCTAAACCAAAAATGATAATAATAAATCTAATAACTAACCTTCCTAAATGCTAAACCTTAAACCTAAAACTAAACTAAAAAACTAAACTAAAGGCTAAACTAAAACTAAACTAAACTAAAATAAAACTAGTAACACTACTAAAATTAAACCTATTAACTAAACTAAATTTATAACTAAACTAATAATACTAATAAACTAATTAATCTAAATAAAACTAATATGATAATGATAACTAATAATAGGCAAAGAATAAACTAAAAACTAGAGCTTAAACTAATTAAAACTCCTAAACTAGGCCTAGGCCTACTCTAAACCTGACTAATCTGGCTAATGGCTAACCTAGGCCTGAGCTAGGCTTAAACCTGACCTAAACTAAACTAAACTAGGCTTAACTGACTAACCAAACTAAACTAAATCTAAATTGATTAACTAAACTAACTATAACTATAACTATTAAACAGGCTACTGAGCTGAACCCCTAACCTGGACAAAGCTAATAAATAATAGTAAAACTAAACTAAGGCTAATGACTAATGGGCCAACCAGGCTATAAACTAATAAAAATTAACTAAACTACTAATGACTAACTACTAACTAAGATTAATAACCCACCTAACTAACAAACTAAACTAAACCTACTTAAACTAACTAAACCTAAACCCTGGGCCTAAATAAAACTAAAACAAACTAAAACTAAACTACTAATATAAATGTACTATAACTAATAACTAAACTAATATATTAATTACTACATGATGACTATAACTAATACTAATCAACTAAATAAACTAATCTAACTACCTACTAACTAATTAATAATTAAGATTAATAACTAAACCTGGAGTGACCTAAACTATGATTAATAAACTAACTAATAATTAATAACTTAAAGTAACTAAACTAACTAAAAGCTAATTAATTTAATGACTAAAAAACTAACTACTAACTAACTAGCCCTAAACCTAACTACTAATAAACTAAAGAGATATAACTAATAATATAAACTAAAAAGCCAAACTAAACTAAAGCTACTAACTAATGACCCTACCATGAACCTAAACTACCTAAAACTAACTAGCTAAAACCTACCCTAAACCATAACAAAACTAATAAGTAAACTAAATTAAACAAACTACTATTGAAAAACCTAACAACAAAATCTAAACTACTAAACTAATAATATCTAAAAAAGTGAGCCCACCCTCCCTACCAAAAATAATTAAACACACTAACTATAATACTAAAAATAAAACTAACTAAATACTACCTAAACCTAATAACTAACTAAACTAATACTAACTAATTAATAACCAACTAATAAATAATCTAAACTAACTGGACATCTAAACTAATTAACTAATAAACATAATAAACTAATAACTAACTAATAACTAAAAAACCTAATACCTAAACCTAAACTAATAAATAACAAAATTTAATTAATAACTAATGGGACTAACTAATCACCTAAACCTACCCATAATAACTAACCTAAAACTCTATAACTAAACCTACCATAAACCCTTAAACCCTAAACTACTAATAACTACTCTAATTAACTATAACTAAACTAATAATATTAATAAAACTAAACTAAACTAAACTTATACTAATAAGATCTAAAATAACTAATAACTAATCTAACTAATCTAACTAAACTAAACTAACTAAAACTAAATTAACTAAACTATTAATTGACTAATATTAAACCTAAAATAATAATAAATAATAAATCTAATAAACCCAATCCAAATTCTCCACCACTAAACTAAAACTAAACTAAACTAAAACTAAACTAAACTTAACTAATACACTCTAAATTAACCTAACTAATTAACTACTAATTTGACTAATATATAAAAATATTAATCTAAATAAAACTAATATGAAATAACTATAACTAATATAATACTAACTAAACCTACTTAACTAATGGCTAAACTAATACCTACTGGCTAGCCTAAACCTAAAACTAGCTAACTAAACCAAAACTAAACTAAACCTGACTAAACTAAACTAACTAAAACTACTATCTAATTATTAACTAACTAAAACTAGCTAATCTATAACTAAACTTAAAACCCTAAACTCAACCCCCAACCAAAATGAAATAAATAAAACTAATGACCTAACAAACTAATACTAAGACTAACTAATAAACTAATAAATTAACTAACTCTAACTAAACTAATAAAACTACTACTAAACTAAACTACTACTAATAACTACTACCAAACCAATCTAAACCTAAACCCTCTAATAAAACTAAAACTAATAAACTAAACAAATAATAAAATGTATAACTAATTTACTAATCACTCTAATGTTCTTACTAATAATAACTAATAACTAATAACTAATCACTAATAAAACCTAATAACTAACTAAACCTAACTAACTAACTAAATTAATAATTAAAATTAATAACTAAAACTAAACCCTAAACCTAAACTAATAATTAATAAAACTAAAACTAATAATTAATAACTAAAAGTAACTAAACTAACTAAAAGCTAATTAATTTACTGACTAAAAAAACTAACTAAACTAACTAAACTAGAAACCCTAAACCTTACTAACTAATAAACAAAACTAATAATAACTAATAAAAAACCAATAAAACTAAACTAACTAACTAAATTAAACTAAACTTTTTGGGGTATTAATAATGGCTCTTCTTTCTTTTGGCAAGATAATTGGATGGAAGACTTTTCCAATGAATCTTTGCATAGTACTCACTCTACTTCTTATTTGAAAGTTAGTCATTTTATATATAATGGTGATTGGAATTTCTCTCTTTGTAATGATTTGATTCATGATTTCATTAATAATAACATCATCAATATTCCTATAAATGGTATTTCTCGGATCAAATTTTTTTCAAAATTTCTAGTAATGGAGAATTTTCTTTTAAAGATGCTTGGCACCATATTAGAGTTAAAAAATCCTCTTCTCCTATTTTCCTTCAAATTTGGAATAATATTATTCCTAGTTCTTATTCTATTATTGTGTGGAGAATTTTAAGGGGTTATATTGCTGTTGATTCTTTACTTTTGGACAAAGGTTTTTATCTACCCTATAAATGCATGTGATGCTTTCATACTGAGAATGTTAGTCATGTGTTTGTTGATGGTGCCTTTGCCTCTAAAGTTTGGGGTTGGTATGAGGATTTATTTAAGTTAAATTTTTTTAATGGTAATTTAACTTTCATGCAACTTCTTGACTCTTATTTTGTTATTGCTATTAAAGGGCATATCAAAATTGTGATGGTTGTTACTTTGATTTGGTTTATTTGGCTTGGTAGAAATGATGCTAAACATCATATTGTGCCTATGAATCATAAGAGGATTATTGCTAGGACTAAAGAAAAGATTTTTTTTCTTTACATAAGGCTGCTCTTCCTAGTGTTACTAATTTTAGAGGCTCCAAGTTCATTGCCTCGAAAATGGGTATCCGATTTCTTTATTGTGACTCATCTCCGGATTATAAAATTATTCATTGGATTAAGCCTCTTAATTATTGTATTAAAATTAATGTTGATGGCTCTGTTGCACATAACAAGTTGGGTTGTTGTGGTATTTTTAGGAATAATCTTGGGAATATTATCTTGGATTTTTCCACTACTTTCTCTATTAGTTCTATTATTTTTCCTATATTGATGGCTATTTATCATGCTCTTAAGCTATGTTTGGATAGAAATTTTCATACTATTTGGTTGCATCGGAGATGGTTGATATCATCAATTCTAACCATAAGGGTAATGCTGATCTTTTTTATTTAATTAGAAATATTAAAGATATTATCTTTAAACTTTCTTTTAAAATTACTCATATTTTAAGAGAAGGTAATGCTTGGGTGGATTTCTTAGCTAGTTTGGGGTGTAATTTCTCTAATTTTACTTTGTTTACCAATGCAAATATTCCTAAGAAATTAAGAGGGCTAATTTGGATAAACTGTTTTATGTTAGATTTTTTTAATTTTTCTCCTTTTTTTCTTTTTTCTTTTGTTGTTGGTATTCTTGGGCTTCTACTTGGGAGCTCGGTGGTTTTGGTTTGTTCTGTATCGTCTATTCTTTCTTGGGGTTTTATGTTATATTTTTCCTGACTTTATAGGAATGTTGGCTCGGTGTTTTGATGTCCACTATTGTCATGCTATTCTACTTTTAATGTGGTATCTCTTGTGGGCTTATTCTTTGGGTTTTGGTTGGTTGTTTGTTTTTCTTAGGTGGCTTTGTGGTTGGTATCGTTGAGCTTCCTAGTTTTTCGGTTCCTTCTTTGGATGAGATGTTGGTTGTATTTCTGTTCATTCTATTTCATTTTAGCTAGTTGTGCTGATTTGGTTTTGGGTGTGGCTATTTCAGATGGTTTTGGGGCCTTATTTTTCTTATTTTTGTGGTCGCTATATGCGTGCTCATTTTTTATCTTTGTCATCGCTTGTGTCTTAGAAAACTTGTTGTGTTACTTGGTTGGTGAAATCAAAAAGAAGTGTTAAATCTGAATTTGTTCACTGTTAAAAAAACCAAAAACCCTAAACCCTCAACCCTAAACCCTAAACCATAAAAACCTTAAGCCCTAAATACTAAACCCTAAACCTAAACCCTAAACCCTAAAACCATAAACCCTAAATCATAAACCCTAAACCCTAAACCCTAAACCCTAAACCATAAACACTAGGCCTAAACCTAAAACCCTAAACCCCAATGCCTAAACTTAAACCTAAAGAAACTAAATAAATTAAAAAATAAACCTAAACCGTAAACCCTAATAAACCTAAACCCTAAGAATGGGTATAACCTTGATGGAGGGAACATTATCATCAAGCAGGCTCAGTCAAGATCTGGAAGTGGAGCCGAAGGCGGAGGCGGTAGTTATCACAATGGTGGTGGGGAATTTGGAGGTGGTGGACAGAGCAGTGGTGGTTATAGTGGTGTGATGAGCGATGGAGGTTACAGCTGTGGTGGTGGAGGGAGAGATCAGGGATATGATGGTGGATCCCTCTACTTGAGAGGCCGACGTTGTTCTGATGGGAACTGGAGAAATTGAAGGAGGGCCGATTCTATCAGCTGCTTATCGAACTCTTTATTTTATAGTAGAGATGGCTCTAGTTATCTATGGATTTTTATTTGCTAAATGCGTGCTCATTTTTTATCAATGTCATCCAGGTCTTAAAAACATATGTTACCTGGTTGATGAAATTGAAAAAGAAGAAATGTAATATGAATTTGTTCTTTATTAAAACCAAAATCCCTAAACTAAAACTCAACCTAAACCTAAAACCTAAACCTCAACCCTAAACCCTAAAACCCTAAAACCCTAAACCCTAAACCCTAAACCCTAAACCCTAAAATCCTAAACCCTAAACCCCTAAACCCTAAAACCTAAACCCTAAACCCTAAACCCCAAAGCCTAAACTCTAAACCCTAAACCCAAAACTCTAAACCCTAAAAAGCTAAAAACCTTACCCTAAACTAAATAAAATGTAATAAAACAAATAAAAAAACTAAACCAAAATAAAATAAAATAAAATAATAACCTAAACTAAACCTAAACCTAAAGTTAAACATAAACCTAAACCAAAAAAGAAAATAAAATAAAAACTAAACAGAAATAAAATAAATAAAACCTAAACGAAACTAAAAAATAAAAAACCTAAATAAAATAAAAACTATACTTAAAATAAATAAAAAAATAAACCTGTAATAAAATAAAATAAAACTAAGTAAAATCCTAAACCTAAAAAATAAGCCTAAAAAATAAAACCTAAAAATAAATAAACAATAAAACCTAACCCTAAACTAAAAAAAACATAAACCTAAAATATAAATAAAATAAACCTAAACTAAAATAAACTAAACTAAAAATAAATAAAACCTAAACCTAAACCTAAAAAAAACTAAACCTAAACCTAAACCTAAACCCTAAACCTACACCTAAACGTAAAAAATAAACTAAAATAAAAAACTAAAGTAAAATAAATAAACATAAAATAAATAAACAAAACTAAATAAAAATAAAAATAATCCTAAGTAAAAATAAATAATAAAATAAACTAAAATAGATAAAAAATAAACTAAATAAACTAAATAAACATAAACTTGCCAGCTTACTAAATTTAAAAAAAGAATTAGAAAAATAATATAATAAAAAAGCCCTAACCCAAAACCCTAAATCGTAAACCATAAAACTAAACCTAAACCCTAAATCGTGAACCCTAAACCAACAATCCTAAACCCAAAAACCTACAACCCTAAATCCTAAACCCTAAACCCTAACCACTAAACCCTAAACCCTAAAAACCTAAAAAGCTAAACCTAAACTATATAAAACCTAAAAATAAAATAAATAAATAAACCTATACCAAAATAAAATAAAAACCTAAACTAAACCTAAACCTAAACCTAAACCTAAACATAAAAATAATAAAAAAAATAAAAAATAAAACTAAACTAAAATAAAAATAATAAAAACTTATACTAAACTAAAAAAATAAAATAAACCAAAATAAATAAATAAATAAAATAAAAACTATTCCTAAAATATAAAAAAATAAACCTAAAATATAATATAAAAAAACTAAATAAAAACCTAAACCTAAAAAATAAATCTAAAAATAAAACCTAAAATAAAGAAAAAATAAAACCTAAACCCTAAACTAAAAAAAAGCCTAAATCCAAAATAAACAAAATAAAATAAACCTAAACCTAAACTAAATTAAACTAAACTAAAATAAATAAAACCTAAACCTAAACCTAAAATAAACTAAACCTAAACCCTAAACTAATAAAATAAAATAAACTAAACATAAACCTAAACCTAAACTAAAAAATAAAACCTAAAATAAAACTTAAAATAAAAACCTAAAACCTAAACCTAAAAAAATAAAATAAAAACCTAAACCTAAACCTAAAAATAAAAAAATAAAACCTAAACCTTAAAAATAAAATAAAAATAAAACTAAGCTGAAAAATAAACATAAACCTAAACATAAACCTAAAAAATAAACTAAAATAAAAAAACATTAACTAAAATAAATAAACTAAACTAAATAAAAATATAAAATAAACCTAAATAGAAAGAAAAATTCAAATAACTAAAATAAATAATAAATAAACTACATAAACTAAATAAACCTAGACATACTCGTTTACTTAATTTTTTTTAAAAAATAATTCTTAAACCCTAAAGCCAAAACCCAAAACCCTAACCACTAAATCTGAAACCCTAATCCCTAAATGTAACCCTAAACCCCAAACCTACGACCCTAAACCACAGACCTTGAAAACTAAAAAACCCTAAACCCTAAATTAACCTTAAACCCTAAACCCTAAACCCTAAACTTTGAATCCTAAACCCTAACCCTAATCATAAACCCTGTAGGGTAAACCCTAAAACCCTAAACCCTAACCCCTAAAACCCTAAACCCTAAAGCCTAAGCCCTAAACACTAAACTAACCTAAACCCTAAACCCTAAACCCTCAAAATGCTAAACCTTAAAGCCTAAACACTAAACCTTAAACCTTAAACCCTAAACATTAACCCTAAACCCTAAACCCTAAACCATAAACCCTAAAACCTAAACCTAAACTAAATAAAGCCTAAAAATAAAATAAATAAATAAAACCTAAACCTAAATAAGATAAGAAATAGCATAAAAAAAACTAAACTAAAACTTAAACCGAAACCTAAAAATAAAATAAAATAAAAATAAAATTAAATTAAAAATAAAATAAACTTAGGAATAGAAAACCTAAATAAATAAAAACTAAAAATAAAATAAACCTAACATAAACAAAACTTAAACCTAAAAATAAAACTTAATAATAAATAATAAATAAAATTGAAACCCTAAACTAAAAAAAATCTAAACCTAAAATAAAATTAAAATAACAAAATAAAATAAACTTAAACCTACACTAAAATAAACTAAACAAAATAAAAAAAAACCAAAACCAAAAATAAATAAAATAAAATAAACTAAAAATAATCCTAATCCTAAACTAAAAATAAATCCAAAAAATAGACCTAAAATAAAAACCTAAAACCTAAACTTAAAAAAAGAAAATAAAAACCTAAAACTCAACTAAAAAATAAACCTAAATATAAAAAATAAAATAAAATAAAAAACATAAACAAAAATAAATAAACCTAAAATAAATAAACTAAATTAAATAAATATAAAAAATAAACATAAAAAATAAAATAATAAAATAAACTCAAATAAATCAAAAATAAACTAAATAAACCTAAACTTACTAGTTACTAATTTTTTTAAAAAAATACTAAACCCTAAACCCTAAAACTAACCCTAAACCCTAAACCCTAAACCTACAACCTACAACCCTAAACCCTAAAACCCTAAACTCTAAAACCTAAACCCTAAACACTAAACCCTAAACCCTAAAAAAAAACCTCAAAACCCTAAACCATAAACCCTAAAACCTAAACACTAAAACCATAAACCCTAAACCCTAAATGTTAAACCTTAAACCGTAAACTAAAACTTAAATTAATAACTAAACTAACTAAAAAAACAACTGAAATAAAATAAACCTAAACTAATTAATAAACTAATCCCTAAACCTAAACTTAAACTTAAACTAAACTCCTAAACTAATAAACTAAACTAATAATAAACTTAAGCTCTAAACCTAATTAAAACTAAACTAAACCAATCAATTAAACTAAACTAAACCTAAACCCTAAACCTAAACTAATTAACTAATAGCTAAACTAATAATAACTTACTAAAACCTAATAAACTAAACCTAATAGCAAAAACCCTAAATCCTAATGAACCTAAATCCTAAACCTAAACCTAAACCTAACTAACAAAACTCACTAACTAAACTTGAACCTAAACCCTAAATCCTAAAATATCTAAAAATTAACTAAAACTAAACTAAATTAATTAAAACCTAAACCTAAACCTAACTAACTAAACCTAAATCCTAAACCCTAAACCCTAAACCCAAAACTAACTAAAAACTAACTAAACTAAACTAAACTAACTAATAACTAACAAAATTAAATTAAACTAATCAAACTAATTAACTAATAACTAAACTAAACCTAACTAATAATTAACTAAACTAACTAAAATCCCTAAACCCTAAAACCTAAACCTAAACCTAAACTAAACCTAACGTAACTAAAACTAACTAACTAATTAAACTAAACTAACTAAACCTAAACCCTAAACCCTAATAACCTAAACTAATAACTAATAATAAACTACTAAATTAAACCTAAACCTAAACCTAATAAACTAATAAAACTAAACTAAAAACCTAAATAACTAACTAAAAAACTAAAACTAAGCTAAACTAATAAACTAAACTAAACCATAAACCCTAAACTAACTAACTAAACCTAAACCCTAAACCCTAAACCTAATAACTAATAAAACCTACAAAACTAATAACTAATAATAACTAAACTAATAACTAATTAACTAAACTAATAACTAATAAAATAACTAACTAAACTAATTAATAACTAAACTAAAACCTAACTAAACTAATAACTAAACCTAATAATAATTAATTAACTAACCTAAAACTAATAACTAAACTAACTATACTAAACTAAAACTAACACTAACTAACTAACTAAACTTAAACCCTGAACCTTAAACATAACTAAACCTAAACCCTAAACCTGAACCTAAACTAATAACTAAACTAATAAACTAAACTAAACTTAAACCCTAAACCCTAAACTCAAAACCTAATTAACTAAACTAAACTAACTAATAACCTAAACTAACTAATAACTAAACTAAACCTAATGAATAAACTAAAACTAACTAATAACTAAACCTAAACATAAACTAATAAAATAATAAACTAATTAAACCTAAAACTAATTAAACTAACTAATAAACTAACTAAACTAAAACTAAACTAATTAAATGAAACTAGACTAATAAAAACTAATAACTAAACTAAACTAATAACTTAACTAACGTAAAACTAATTAACTAACTAATTAATAACTAATTAATAACTAACTAAACCAAAACTAACTAAACTACAACTAACAAATAACTAAGTAAACTAATTAAACTAATAACTAAACTAATTAATCTAATAATTAAAACTAAACTACTAAACTAACTAACTAAAACTAATAATAAACTAACTAATCTAAACCCTAAACCTAAACCTAATAAACTAATAAACTAACTAAACTAACTAAATAAACTAAAATCTAAACCTAAACCCTAAACCTAACTAAAACTAACAAATAAACTATTATCTAATAAACTAACTAAACTAACTAACTAATAATACCAAAACTAACTAAACTAAACTTACACTGATAACTAAACTAATCAAATAATAGAAAAACTAATAAATAAAACTAAACTTAAACCCTAAACCCTAAACCTAATAACTAATGATTAAACTAATAACTAATAAAACCTAAACTAATAACTAAATAAACTAATAAAACCTAAACTAATAAATTAAACTAATTAAATTAAACTAAAACTAATAACTAAACTAATAACTAACCTAACCTAAACCCTAAACCCCCTAAACCTAATCCTAAACCCTAATAACTAACTAAGCTTAAACCCTAAACCCCTAAACTAAAACTAACTAAACCTAAACCCTAAACCTAATAATAAAACCTAACTAAACCTAAACTAAACTAATAATAACTAATAAACTAATAAAACTTAAACTAACTAAACTAATAAACAAAAACAAATAAAATAATTAAACTAAACCCTAAACTAATCTAATAAATAACTAAACTAAATACAAATAAACTAATAAACTAAATTAAACTAAACCTAAAAAACTAAACCCTAAACTAAAAAACTAAATAAACTAAACTAAATAACAACTAAATTAAACTAAACTACTAATAAACTTATACCTAAACTAAACTAAACTAAACTAATAAACTAATAATAAACTAATAAACTAAGCTAACAAATAACAATAACAACAATAAACTAAATACATAATCCTTCATCAATTATGTGTCAAACTCATTTAAAACTTCATGTCATGATTAACAAATAATAAAACTAAACTACAACTAAATGGTAGTGTTTATATAATAAACTAAGCTAAAACTAATAAAAACTTACTAAACTAAATGAAACTAAACCTAAACCCTAAAACCTAACTAAATAAAACTAAACTAAAACTAACTAAAATAAAACCCTAAACCATAAACTCTAAACTCTAAACCCCTAAACCCTAAACCTAACTAAATTAAGAAAACTAACTAAACTAAAACTAATAATAAATAAACTAATAAAGTAATAAAATTAATAATAAAAATAACTAATAAACTAACTAAATTAACTAAACCTAACCCTTAAACCTAAAACCTAAACCCTAAACACCCTAAACCTAATAAACTAATCAAATTAAACTAACTAAAAATAAAAAAACTAACTAAACAAAACTAAACCTAAACCCTTAAACCTAATAAGCTAACTAAAACTAAAACTAATTAAAACCTAATAAACTAATAAACTAATAAAAACTAATAATTAAACTAATAACCTAAAACCTAAACATAAACCTAAACCCTAAACCCTAAACTAAAAACTAAAACTAATAACTAAACTAAAATCCTAAACTTAAACCTAATAAACTAAACTAAACTAAACTAAAATAACTAATAAACTAAAACTAAACCTAAACCCTAAACCTAAACTAATTAAATAAACACTAATCCTAATAACTAATAATAAAAATAAAAGCTAATAATAAAAAGGTAAATTGATAATAAATTAATTAATAAAATAAAACCCTAAACCCTAAACCTATTAAAACTAACTAAAAACTAATAAAATAAACCTAAACTAACCTAAATAATAAAATTAAATAACTAAATAATAACCAAAAAAGCTAAACCCTAAACTCTAATAACTAAAATATAACTAAACTAAACTAATAAAACTAACCAAAACTAACTAAAACTAACTAACTAACTAATAAAACTAATTAATAAAACTAATAAAATTAAAACTAACTCATAACTAATAAAACTAAACTAAAATTAATTAACTAACCTAAACCCTAACCCTAAACCTAAACTAAAACTAAACTAAACTAAACTAAACCTAATAAACCAATTAAACTAACTCCTCTTTCTTCTGATGATTCTGTAATTGGTATGATGTGATTTTAGATTAAGCTTAAAAGGCTTAAGCATAATATCACTTGGTGGAACATAAACTACTTTAAAATCTTTTTGATAATATCATAAATATGGAAGGGTGAAAGATTTGGAAGAATTGGTTATTATTGATTCTTCTTTTGCTTTAACCTTGTTGAAGCTAAACATAATCACATTAAGTTTTAGGAAATGGAGGAGACATATTGGAGAAAAAAAGCTTCTAAGCATTTTTCTGGGGAAAGAAACACTAAATATTCTCATGTTTTAGTAATGAAAGGCATGTTCTTGGTCGCATTCATAAAATCAAGAATTTGGATGGTTCTTGACTTACAAAAAAGTGGATATTCACTTATGTTCTTAGTTTCTTTAAAATCTTTAAATAAAATTGTCAACTTTATCTAATCCCTTTATCATTCCTTCTATTAAGTCTACAGAATGAGTGCTTGGTTGCTCCTCCTTCTAATGAAAATTTTTTTAATATTCATAGTGGTATGAATGTTGATTCTATTGTAGGGATGGTTACACTACTTTATTCTTTCAAAAAGCTTGGTTTAATTTTAAAGCTAATCTTGTTAATGGTGATAAGGATTTTTTTCAAGGGAATTATATTCCTAAATATTTCACTAGCGCTTCTATTGTTCTTATTCCTAAGAAAGATAATCTTGACTTTTGGAATGACTTTTGACCTATTAGTCTTTATACTTTTTTTAATAAATTGATTTCTAAAATTTTGACTAATAGGCTTAGTAAGTTTCTTCTTAAGATTATCTCTCCTAATCAAATTGGCTTTGTGAAAGGTAGAGCTATTCAATAACATCTTGCTTGATCAAAAAATTGATTCAATATTTGAATGTTAAAACTAGAAGTGGAAATTACTTCTTAAGCTTGACATCACCAAAGCTTATGATAACATTTCTTGGGATTTTCTTAATAGCATTATTTATTTGGTTTCTCTAATCATTTTGTTTCTTTGGTTAACAATATAATTAGAAATGTTTGGTTTTCATTAGTTATCAATGGTGAAAACTTTGGCTTCTTTAATTCCTCTCAAGGTATAAGACAAGGTGACCCTCTTTCTCCTTGCTTTTTTATTGTAGTGATTGAATATTGGTCTCATTGGCTTAAACTTTTTCTAAAAGGAATTCTAGCATGTATTTCAGGAATCTTGGTGGTTTGGCTATCTCTCACTTAAGTTTTGCTGATAATTTCATATTATTTTGTAATGGCTAGTTACATTATGTTAAAAAGCTTAAGAGTTTTTCAAATATATTTGAAAAGGAAAGTGGCCTTGTGATTACTAATCATAAAAGTTGTTTTATCACTTATACTTCTATTTCTGTTCAAAGAATTAATATATTTAAGGATATTACAAGTTTTTCTCATCAAAATCTTCCCATTAAATATTTAGGCTCTTTATATTATGGTCAAAATAGATCCCATCTTTTGATGAGGTAATCCATAATATTCAAAATAAAATTTCTACCCTTGAATTTCATTTCTTATCTTAGGTGATTAATTGTTATTAAAAGTATTCTTTACTCTCTTCCTTTTTACTTGTTGCTTAATATTGTTCATATTTCTCTTATTCTTATCTTGATTGAAAGACTTTTAATAAGTTTTATTGGGCTCTAGAAATTCGGCCAAAAGGCTTCATTGAACTTTGGTCTAATATGTGTGGTACTTTTATGAAAGTGATATTGGGTGTAGATCATTGGATGCCACCAATGTTTTTCTTATAAACTTTGGAATTTTTAGAAAAATGAAAGTCTTTGGGCTAAATTCATGAATTTTAAATATTGCAAAGGTAAGCATCCTTTAATTAGCAATTATAAACATGGTGACTCTATTATTTGGAAATGGCTTTGTGATATTAAATGCAAAGCCGAACCTCTCATTTTTTGGGGGTATTAATAATGTTTCTACTTTCTTTTGGAAAGATAATTGGATGGAAGACTTTTCCAATTATTCTTTGCTTAATACTCACTCTACTTCTTTGAGAGTTAGCCATTTTATTTATAATGGTGATTGAAATTTCTCTCTTTTTAATGATTTGATTCTTGATTTCATTAATAATAACATCATAAATATTCTTATTGATGATATTTCTTCGGATCAATTTTTTTTTCAAAATTTCTAGTACTGGAGAATTTTCTTTTAAAGATACTTGGCATAATATTAGAGTTAAAATAATCATCTTCTCTTGTTTTCCTTAAAATTTGGAATAATATTATTCTTCTTATTCTATTCTTGTGTGGAGAATTTTAAGGAATTATATTGCTCTTGACTCTTTAGTTTTGGACAAATGTTTTTATCTACCCTCTCAATGCATGTGTTGCTTTATATTGAGAATGTTAGTCATGTTTTGTTAATGGTGCTATTGCTCTAAAGTTTGGGGTTGGTATGAGGATTTATTTAAGTTAAATTGTTTCAATGGTAATTTAACTTTAATTCAACTTCTTGACTCTTATTTTCTTAATACTATTAAAGGGAATATCAAATTTGTGATGGCTGTTACTTTGATTTGGTTTATAGAAATGATGCTAAATATCATAATGTGCCTATGAATCATAAGAGGATTATTGCTAGGACTAAAAAATGATTTTTTTCTTTATATAAGGCTGCTCTTCTTAGTCATACTAATTTTAGAGGTTGCAAGTTTGTTGCCTCTAAATTATATGATTTCTTTATTATAACTCATCTCGGATTATAAAATTATTCATTGGGTTAAGCCTTTAATTATTGTCTTAAAGTTAATCATGCTCTATTGCACATAACAAGTCGTTGTGGTTGCATTTATAGGAATAATCTTGGGAATATTATCTTAGCTTTTTCCACTCCTCTCTACTAATTTTGTTATTTTTGCATAATTGATGGTTGTTTGTCATACTCTTAAGCTTTGTTTGGATAGAACTTTTCATACTATTTGGTTGGAATCGAGATGGTTGCTATGATGCATTCTAATCATGCTATTTGGATAGAAATTTTCATACTATTTGGTTGGAATCTAATGGTGAGATGGTTATTGCTATGATGCATTCTAATCATAAGGGTAATGATGAGCATTTTATTTAATTATAAATATTAAAGTTATTATCTCTAAATTATTTTTTAAATTACTCATATTTTAAGAGAAGGTAATGCTTGTGCAGATTTCTATTGTTTTGTAATTTCTCTAGTTTTATGTTTACCCAATGAATATTCTTAAACAATTAAGAGGGCTGTCTAATTTAGAGAAATTTGGTTTGCCTTATGTTAGATTTTCTTAAATTTTCTTCTTTTTTTTCTTTTTCTTTCTATGTTGGTTTTCTTCTTTTCTTGGGAGCTTCGGTGGTTTTGGTTTGTTGATTGATCTATTCTTTCTCTTGGGACTTTCTGTTCTTGTATTTTTTTTTGTATTTTATAGGTTTGAATGCTAGCTTCTATTGTTTTGGTTGTCCAGCAGTTGCCATTTGATGCTTTTATTTTTAATGTGGTCTATCTTGTGGGCTTATTCATTGGTTTTTGGTTGGTTGGTTTATTTTTCTTTGGTTTCTTTGTGGTTGGTATCCACGAGCTTCTTGATTTTTGGTGTCCCTCTAGATGAGATGATGGTTGTGCTTCTCTCCTTCTATTTCCTTTAGTTGGTTGGGTTGATTTGGTTTTGGGTATGGTTGGTACTTTCCTTTGTGGCTTTGGTGGCCTTGTTGTTACATATTTTGTTTTGTGGCTGTTGTGGCTTATTATGGTTGCTTTAGTCTGGTTGGAGTTGGTGAGATTGTTGTTTGCTTCTCTTCTTCACCCCTTACTTTTGTTTTTGGTACTTCCTCTTTGGTTGCTGGCTTTGTTTTTATTATTCTTGCTACTCTTGGGTGGTTGGATGGTTTGGGCTTGATTTTTCTTGTTGGCTCTTTTTTTTCTACTGTTGTCCCCTTTGGCTGGTGGCTCTATTGTTGTTCTTACCTTTTTGGTGGTTGGTTCTAGATCTTTGCTGGTTATTGGTGTGTGCTCGGGTGCCTTTGTGAGGTTCATTGACTATGATGGCTAGGATGCTAAGCTTTTTTTGTTGGTTGGTAGCAGTATTTGTGACTATTACCCTCCTTTCAGAGTTTGGCTGCTCACAAATTTTTGTTGCCCTTTCTAATTTTTGTGACTGAGCTTGAGGCTTTTCTTTGGCTTTTCATTCCTTTCTATTTATCTTTGTTTATTTTCTTTTATTTGTGCTTATCTCTACTTTAGTATTCTTCTTATAGGTTTCCTTCTCTTGTTCTTGGGTCTCTTCAGATGGATCGACCCCGATTTATTGTTGTTGTTGTTATTTTTTTAGTTCTTCCTTTTGCTTTTCGCTATCTTTTATATTAGTTAGGGGATTTTTATCTTTAGGTCCTTCTGTAGCTCTTTGAGCAGTAGTCTTTGAGTTTTATCCCCTTTAAATCATTGTATCATTTTCTTTTTGGTAATAAAATTTCTTCTTTTTTTCCCAAAAGAAATGCTAAACTTTCAACCTTAAACCCCAGTCTCTAAACCTTGAACTTACCCTAAACCCTTACCCTAAACCAACCCTAAACCCTAAGAATGGGTAGAACCTTGATGGCAGGAACATCATCGTCAACTAGACTCAGCCTAGATCTGGCGGTGGAGGTGAAGGCAGAGGTAGCGGTTATCGTAGTGGTGGAGGGGCATTTATAGCTGGTGGATATGAAGGTGTTGGTTGGGGTAGTGGTATATGGAGGCAAGAGAGCGATGGAGGTTATAGCCATGGTGGTGGCAGAGGGAAAGATCGGGGATATGATGGCAGATCCCACTACTCTAGAGGTGGGGGTGGTTCTAATGGGAACTGGAGAAATTGAAGAACATCCTATTTGATCTAATGCATATGAAACTGTGTCTTTACAATAGAGATAGTTCTACTTATCTAAGGTTTTGAATTTATTCTATGGGTGCTCATTTTAATCTATGTCATCGCTTGTGTCTTAGAAAACTTGGGTGCTACTTGGTTGATGAAATAAAAAAGAAGAAATGTTGAATCTTAATTTATTCTCTATTAAAAAAACCTTAAACTCTAAACACTAAACCCTAAACCCTAAACCATAAACTATAAACTAAAACTTAAACCCTAAATCTAAAACCTAAATCATAAACCCTAAACCTTAAACCCTAAAACTAAGCCCTAAACACAAAACCTAAACCCTAAAACCCTAAATCTAAATCCTAAACCATAAACCCTAAAACCCTAAACCCTAAACCCTAAAACCTATAACCCTAAACCCTAAACCTAAACCCCAAACCCTAAACTAAACCTAAACCCTAAACCCTAAACTAACCCTAAACCCTAAACCCTAAACTAACCCTAAACCTAAACACTAAACCCCTAAGCCCTAAACCCTAAAACTTGAATAAAGATGTCATTAGGAGCAGATCTAAAGAATGACCTAATCCTAACATAATTATGGTACCTAAAGAAAATGTCTTCAACAAACTTTCCCTTGACTTTTAGATATTTGAATACCCTAAATCATATTATAATACCATATATTATAGTATAATGTAGCATCATATATTTGAGCATGTAGTGCTATGTTTTTAGATGTTATAAGATGTTTAAAAATGTTTTAGTATATTATGGTATTATGCCCATACTATATTATAAATATAAATCCTAAAAATATTGATTTAATAAATAAGATGATGAGATTTGTTAAATTTGAAGTGGGAATAAGGCTATAGTACCAAAGGTGTGCTACACCACTTGTAGTCTAAAAAGTAAGATTTTATGTTCAAAATAAATAATATATGTTGTAGCATAGTATAACAACATATATCATAATATATTGTTTCATATTTTAAATTCTTTTAGTATTTTACAATCATTCACCAAGCCTACATTAGCATTATTTATAAAAAATGTTGATTTAGACTTTAAAATGGTGAATTTGGCCAAATTCATAATAGGTAGAGCATGTCACCATAATATATTATTTCAATTTAAAATATTTAAGTGATACCACTAAAATATATAGTTTTTATTGTTTATACTGATTTTATGATTTTTATCTTAAGAAATCCTTGTGATGTGATATGCAATATAATATAATATAATATAATATAATATGTTATAGTGTATTATAATATAAGATGCTATAACATAGTGTAGCATCATGCATTATAGCATACTATTGTATATTTACTTGTTGTTTAGCATATTTTAGTTTGTTCTAGTATGATGTAGTAGAGTTTGTACTAGTATAATTCATTAAAATATTGATTTATAGGTTGAGATGATGCAATTTGGCCAAATTTAAGGTAAGCTTTAGGGAACATCATTGGGGGTGTGCAATGGTGTGCCATTTAATCAAAAGAATGGAATTTTGCAGCCAAAATAAATGTTCATTTTTCAACCAAATGTAATAATTTTTTTTAAAGTGATTCATTTTAAGATGTAATGTAAGATAATATATTATATGAAATCATATTAAAATATAATATACATAACAATATAACTTCACATATATATATGAATGTGGTGGTGTGTTACTAAATGTTATTGTATAATTTAGTATGTTTTACTTTTGTTATAATACATTGGATCAAAACTCATAAAAATGTTAATTTGAAGGTTAAGATGGAAGAATTTGGCCAAATTCATGGCACACACCAAGAAGCAACACCAAAATTATGCTATTTTGTCCCATTTCTAAAAAAATAACAATTTTACATCAAAAATGAACATTATTCATATTTTGAGAAAATCTTATTGTTTGTTCCTTTTAAGTGATTCTAATGAGGTGTATGTTAGACAATATATTATATTACAACAAATTATAATATAAAATTATATATTATAATATAATATAGTTTGTTAATTCACACTATAATATGTTTAGCATGATATTGTATAGTTAGTTTGAGCTTTCACCATAATAAATCATAAAATGTTGATAACAATGTTAAGATGATGTACTTTGAATGAATACATTATTCTTTAGTTGAAGTATTAAAGGTGCATAAGAGAAGAAATAAGATTTGATGAGAATTCCATGTTATGGACATGGAGGGAGATCTTCTAGGGCATCACACATTCATTGGACATGACATGTGAGTAGTTTATGTTGAAGGCATAGAAGGAAGAAGAAAATCTTCTGGGATAAGGTTTGAATTTAATTTGATTATATGATTCTAGGAAAGAAGATCCAAGATAATAATATATAATCCACTGGATTAATATTGAATCAACTTAATTTGTTTTGTTTTAATTGATGTAGAGGCACATGCTAGAGATATGGGCTCGAGTCCACTAGGGATGAGTATATGACCTTCCACTGGGAAGCGTTTGAGCTATCCACTGAGATTAGAATTTGTGTTTAATTTCATAGATTTGTTTGGGGATGTATCCGCTGGGAATAAGAGTTGGATTGGATTACTAGGGGAGTTGTTTTAATTTGGCTCCTCTATGGGAGGTTGGTTTTGAATTTGATTTATTTGTTTGACTTGTTTATATATAATTTGGGGCTCCACTAGGGAGAAGGGTGTGATTTACTCCACTCAAGAAAATCTAATTGAGTTTAATTAAATTTGAGTTAATGTATGGACCATGTTAGTGTGCGATGGACCTACTGAGAAAGGGCTATATTAGCCTTGACCTTTCAGTTTACAAAGGGATAGTCTACTACAGAGCTAGCCAACCTAAGGGTTGCCTTTCTGTGCAACTGCTAGGATGAAGAAGTAGACTTACATCTTCCAAAGCGAGGAACAACCACTAGGGTGACTTGTTGGATGCACAACAAATTGAACCTGACCTACAGAGACTGCTGAGTGAATACGATTGGGAATTTATGTCAATTAAAAAGTAGTAAGGATTAATTTCATCTTAATTTCATGTCATTTGATATTGTTTATTTGGTTTAGTTTGATTTCGAATTGAGGTATATCCGCGGGATTTGAGCTCGATCAAATTTGATCGATTTAATTTATGGACCATGTCGGTGTGTGATGGACCTACTGAGAAGGGGCTATATTAGACTTGTCTTATCTCAGATTTACAAATCAAAAGGGATAGTCTATTGGTTGTGGTAGCCAACCTAAGGGGTTTCCTTTTGGTGCAAGTTAGGAAGAAGGCATAGCAAACTTACATCTTCTAAAGCAGGGAATACCCACTGGGGTGATCGGTTGGTAGCAACAAATAGAACGACTTAGTGGTACTAAAGTGAATGTTGGGGACTTATATCAACTTAAGAGTAGTCAGGTGATTACTAAAGAGAGTTTTTCGACACTACCCTAAAGATATGATGCCTGAATGGGAAAAATTATTGCTAGGGGTGTCCTCCTAATCCATAAGTGAATGTAAATTTTGTTTATATGTTTGCGTGGACCCTATTGGTGTGCGAGGGACCACACTAAGAAGGGGTTATGTCAGCCTTGACCTATCTCAAATTTACTGGACCAAGAGAGAATCTAGACATCCACAGGACATATTCTACAACCGTAGGGGTGGTTACTAGGAAAGGGGAACTATCCAATCTGATAGTAACCTGGGTAGTGTCTAAATGGGGTTGCAAAGGGCGTGATCCAAATATGTGCCCACAGGGGAGGTGTTACTAGGGGCATTATCCTGACCTCTAAAAAGGAAGGCCTATAGGTGTACGATGGACAACTCAAGGGGAAAGCATAGCAGACTTACATCTGCCATGAGTGGTGTATCCTAAAGTGCAAGAACCAACCAGCCTAAGGTGTATCCATTAGCATAGTGAGAACCAACCAGCCTAAGGTGTTGGTGCAATGATCAATCTAAAGAAAGCATGTAGGCTTACAACTTTCCAAGTGAACCGATCATCGGATAGTCTGTCTGGATGATAGATGCTATCTAACCTAGAGTGAGTACTACAAGGAGCTCAAGGAAGGATAGGACCTGACTTGAAGAAATCAAGAGGGAAGGAGCCTCTAGGGACTTATCCTAAACCTCAAATATACTTGACCCGCCATGCATGATGGCTAATCTAAGAAGAAAGCATAGCAGACTCATATCTTCTTAAACAAAGCCAACATAAGGTAGCTTACCACATAGTAAGGTCTACCAAACTAACAAGGCACTAATCAGTGTCTAGTGGCCAAGTAAGGAAAGAAAGCATAGCAGACTTACATCCTCCAAAGAAGGATGACCACTGGGGTGACACACTAGCAGGGTAGTACGTCAGGCTGACCTGGAGTAGCTACTGAGTGAGTGTCATTAGGGGAATTATCTCAACTCAAAGTGGCCCAAGATAAAAGATATGAGTTTTATTATATGTTTATGTGTAGTTTGTGTTTGTGTTGTTTCAATGAAGGATAGTCGTCACCTTGGCTAATCTACCATAAACGCATCATGGTGGATCTCTAAAACAAGAATACTTTCACCATGGAAGATATTGAATTCAAAATGGAAATTTCAAACATGATTTATCATATTTCCTTAAGTAGAGCCCATTGATTGGGTGCTCTCCCTTATGATTAATAAGCTAATAAGATCTTACTTAGTAGGCCTTCTCTAAGGAAAAAGGGCCTTCCCAAGTGGGTTCAAACTTGCCTCCCATCTTACGATGAGGAATAATCGATCTCCTTATAAGTAAATTAAGCTCTCCAACTTGAAAAGCTCTATGATGGACTAATTTGTTGTGAGCTTGAATCATTTTAGATTTGTACAACTCGAGGTTTTGGCATGCCCGTAGACATCTCTTCTCCAAACCTTCAAGCTCTTCTAACCGCAACTTGGCATTATGCTCTGTTGTGATCTTTCTATGCATAACTATCCTTAGTGATGGGAGTTGGACTTCTAATGGTAGAATGGCTTCGGACACATACACTAAGGAGAAAGGAGTAGACTGAGTTGGAGTTCTATATGTGGTGCGGTAGGCCACTTTTGCTTTCATGCCACTTTCTCTTGTTGTTGTTGAGTGTCTTCTTCAATATTTGCATGAGAGCTTTATTGAAGGTTTCTGCTAAGCCATTTGCTCTCAGGTAGTTAATGGTAGAATATCTCAAATCCATGCTATGCCTCCGAGCAAAGTTGACGATCTCATTGCTCTTGAATGCAGTACCAATATTAGATATCATTCGTCGAGACACTCTGAACTTATATACGATATGATTCCTAAAAAATTAGAGCACATATTGAGCTATGACCACTCTAAGCGTAATCACCTTTGCCCATTTGGAAAAGTAGTCAATAGTAGCTAAGATGAATCGATGACCCTTGAAAGAAGAGGATCAATCAGACCCACTATGTCGGTACCCTAACATTGAATGGCCATGAGACCAATGTAGGATGTAGAATGTTAGGTGGTTTGTGTAGGACCACATGATATATTTGACATTGGTGGCATTGCCTAGCCATATCCATGCAATCTTTGATCATTGAAGGCTAGAAGTATCCTAGTCTCTTGATCATGGCTTTCATCTTGACGGATTGGATCCACTAATGTTGAGTGTACATCGTCGATCTTATGGGCTTGTGCTTATATAAAAAATGTAACCGCATATGATCGAAAGACCGACGGTACAAGACAACATCCATAAGAGCATACGAAAGTGCTCTCTACTTCTTCGATGGGCTTGGGACATCTCGAGGTAGTTTGCCTTTATTTAGGTAATCTATGAATGGTTTCCTCCAATCTAACTCTCCATACTTCTTGGCAATGGCCTCTTCAAGAGAGTACTTTTGATGAGTTCAATATCAATAAGGGATATGACTTGTCTATTTTATTGATGTGGACTCATCCTATGGACATGCCAACTCCTTGGCATGTTTTAAAGCATATGCTACGATGTTCTCTCCTCAAGGAATCTTATAAATGGTAACCTTTGACATTTGGTCCAACAACTCCATAGTGTACTTATGGTAGTGATGGAACTTGGGCTTTATAATCTTATAGGACCTAGTGATTTGATTGATCACTAGCTAAGAATCCCTAAAGATTTTGATGTTGATGATTAGAGTAATGATTAATTCCATGACAATCGAGCCTTATGTTGACTTTATTATTGGTGCAAAGATGAGATGATATGAGAATCTCATCATATCACAGTCTAGAGTTAAGGGACCTATTCCTACCCTTGCCTTTCCTGGAATAGTAGATTATGGTTCTTCTCATCTTTGAGAGGAAGCCTTACCATTAAAGTACATCTCCCAGTGGTGAATGTTAGTATCTCCTCAGTTTATGATTTGTTCATTGGGGAGATCATCACTAAGCAGAGAGTCAGCAGAAAGTGGGTGTCCTGCTAAGAAATTTGCTAGCACACATCCTTTCACCACACGGAGGGGTACGAAGGTAATGTCAAATTACGAGAGGATCATGGACCATCATGCCAACCATCCGAATAGTGTCAGCCATTTTATGAGATATTGTAGTGGATTGATCCTTGAAATTAAATTCACCTTATGAGGAATCATTGTAGTTCTGTATCTTTTGGAATGGAAAGATTAAAGCTAGGCAATGATTCTTAGTGGGTGGGTAGTTAGACTCAGTAGGGATTAGATGACAACTGAGGTAGTAGAGTACATTTTCTATCCCTTCATTATTGGCTTGGGCCAACAAAGCACCAAGGGTGTCATCTAACGTAGCAGTGTAAAGTATGAGAGGCTAGAACCAGGAATATCATTAGGTAATGCTTGATGTCTTCGAAGCATGCTCACCTTTGTCATCCCACTTGAACTTGTCATCCTTTTGACAAATCGAGAATGGCGACATCTTCACGATATGTTAGATATAATCGTCATAGATATGCCAATACCCTTGGAATGATCTCAGTTAAGTTAAACTTTTAGGAGGTGGAATTTCTAATATCACCTTGATCTTCTCTGGATCGATTACGATTCCTTGGTGTCAGATAACAAACCCAAGGAATTTCCTTGAAGCTACTCCGAATGCACACTTCACGGGGTTCATTTTGAGGTTAAATTATCTTAACTATTCAAAAACTACTCTCAAGTCAAAGGCATGGTCTTCCTTTTCTCTACTTTTAACTAGAAGATCATCAACATAGCACTCGACTTGATCTTTGAATGAGTTCATCAAAGATTCAAGTCATAGTCTACTGGTATTTAGCAATGAATTTTTTAATGCTAAAAGGTATGACCTTATAACAATAAATTTTGATTGGAATTCTAAAAATAGTGTTTCTTTCATCTTTAGGATCCATCTTTATTTGGCTATATATCGGTCGGGCATCCATGAAAGAGTCGACTGCATGAAACGAGGCAATGTCCACCATCAATTCCAGGATTGGTAGTGGAAATTTGTCTTTTGGACATGCCTTATTTAAATCTCTAAAATCGATGCATATGTAAATTTGGCCATTCTTTTTCTTAACTGGGATGATTCTAGCTAACCAGGTAAAGTAAGTTTCTTCCCAAATGAAACCAACATCGATCAGTTTCTTGACTTCATAAATGATATGTTGTTCTAAGCCTAATCGCATGCATTTAGGAGCTTGCTTGATAGGTTAGCAGTAAACTCTATTGCTAGTTTATGGACTGCCACGTGAAGAGCCAATCCAGGAATCTCTTCATAACTCCAGGCAAAGTTGTCCTTAAACTCAATCAATAGTCTAACTGTCATTGGTTTCAATTTCATTCAATAAAGAACTAATGTATGTTGGGCGTGGATCTTCTTCAGTTCCTAAGTTGATTTCTTTGAGCTCAACAATGGTTGACTTGATCTCTTCTTCAAACTATGGCGGTGCATCTTTGACTTCAAAATCATCTCGATCATTTGAAGTTTCTAAGCACAACTCATATGAGTTAATGTGAATTCAAAAGAACCTCATATTCCAATGATTGGTGATGACTAAGTAATGTCGTCATTATCAATTTGGATCCATTGTACCAAATCCTAGTCCCGGTCTTGACTGAGAGCATTTGCATTTGTTCTTACATATTATTTTGAAGTAGTCTGGATTATGTTTTGACCAAGTATGTTGGATTAACCCTTTCTTTGCTAAATTTATGAACATAAGGCTAGTACTAATCAAAAGGTAATTCTATTAAATCTTTATATGAGTCATCCTCAAGTTCTACATCAACTTCTTGACTTGAGGGTGATACCTCCAAAAAGAACCTCTGAGTCTTCACACCTGTGATGACTTAGGGGCTTCCTTGACTACCAAACCCACAACTTTTTTTGAAAGGAAACTAGGGTTAGAGCTAAGGTTCCACATTGATGCCTAACTATTTCACAAGTAGAATTGGATACACTTATGCTTTGCTTTGGAGCCCAGTCTTCATCGCTATCTAGTTCAAGTGTCACCTCCAAGGGAATCTACTACTGAGAAGAGTTGGCTGGTGTGCTAACTATATAAGACTCATCCTAAACTCTAAAACCCTAAACCCTAAATGCTAAATCCTAAACCGTAAACCCTAAACCCTAAAAACCTAAAAACCTAAACCTAAACTAAATAAAATAAATAAAAACCAAAACCTAGATATAGTAAAATAATAAAATAAAATAAAAACCTAAACTTAAATGTAAAAATAAAATAAAATAAAAAATAAAAACTAAACTAAACTAAACTAAAAATAATAAAAACCTAAACTAAACTAAAACATAAAATAAACCTATAAATAAAAAACTAAATAAAATAAAATCTAAATGTAAAATAAAAAAATAAACCTAAAATAAAATAAAAAATAAAAAAAGATAAACAATAAAAAATAAACCTAAAAAGAAAACCTAAAAATAAATAATAATTAAAACCTAAACCTTAAACTAAAAAAAAACCTAAACCTAAAATAAAACTAAACCTAAACTAAAATAAACTAAACTAAAATAAATAAAACAAAAACTTAAACCTAAATAAACTAAACTAAACCTAAACTAAATAAAATAAAATAACCTAAAATTAAACCTAAACCTAAACTAAAACATAAAACCTAAAAATAAACCTAAATTAAAAATCTCAAACCTAAATCTAAAAAAAATAAAAAAACCTAAACTTGAAAAATAAAAAATAAAACCTAAACCTAAAAAATAAACTAAACTAAATAAAACTAACAAAATAAAATAAACTAAAATAAATAAATAATAAACTAAATAAACCTAAACCTACGATTTTACTTTTTTTTAAAAAAAAACCATAAACCCTAAACCCTAAACCCTATAACCTAAACCCTAAACCCTAAATGCTAAAACTTACCCTAAACCTACAACCTTAAATATATAACCCTAAATCCTAAATCCTAAAAAACCCTAAACCCTAAACCATAAACCCTACCCTAAACCCTAAATATTAAACCCTAAACCCTAAATGCTAAAATCCTAAACCATAAAAACTAAAAACCCTTAACAATAAAGCATAAACCCTAAACCCTAAGCTAACACTAAGCTAACCCTAAATGCTGTCTTCCTTTACTATTGCTTTTCTCCAGGATATTAATAAGGGGGTTGTTTCCTGCCCTGAAAGTTTCATTTATATATCATATGATTGGGATGGTGTTAATTATAAGCTCATTGACTTGATCAGCAAGATTTCAACAAGTTCTCTCCTCTGCAATTTTCTTGTGGAGGGATTATATGCTGGATTGCTTTCTTTCTTGGATATGGCTATTGATGAGATTCTGGCTAAGATGGCTCACTCTCTTATGTTTATGTATTCTCATGTCAAGATGTCTATATTGATGATACTTTTCTTGAATGATACTCTATCCTTGACTCTTAGCAATTTTCTATATACTTTAGGTATGATTTTTCTTAGGTTTTGCGGTAATAAAGCTCACAAGAATATCAACAATGGGTGCTCCCTTCTCGTTTGTATGATATGATGATCTTACTCCTATTGGTTAAGGTAGCTCATGTGATGTAACCCTTCTCAGTTTGGATACTCATACTTGCATCTGCCCCAACATGGTGTGATTGAGCCTGAGCCTTCTCCATCATAATTCATTACTAACATACTCATATTATATTATTTTCTTCTAATTTTTTGTCTGTATTACCTTAACTGTTCTAATCTCTCTCTTATTATAACTTTGTAGGTGATTCTCTCTCCTTCTTTTGCAGGTCTGCTCCAGATTATCATGCATTCCCACATCCTCCAGAGCATTGGCTTTATTCTTACTTTATCTTATTATGTTAATCATCTTGTATCTTTTGATTATTTTTATACTTTCTTTTGCTCTTGGATGTACTTAGATAGGGGATTTACTCCTTAGGCTGATTGTAGCTCTTTGAGCAGTAGTTCTGGAGTTTATCCCCTTTTAAGGACCTTGTAACCCTCTTTTTGTGGTAATAAAATACCCCTACATGGGTTTCCCTAAGCTAACCCTAAGCCATAAATCCTAAACCCTAAATCCTAAACCCTCAAAACTCTAAACCCTAAAGCCTAAACACTAAACCCTAAACCCTAAACTCTAAACCCTAACCATAATCCCTAATCCCTAAACCCTAAAACCCTAAACCCTAAAACCCTAAACCCTAAACCCAAAACCCTAAAAATCTAATAATAAAATAAATAGAAAAACATAAACTTAAAAAAATAAAAATAAATAAAAACTTAAACTATAACCTAATCCTAAACCTAAAAGTAAAATAAAATAAAAAATAAATATATATTGAAATAAAAAAATGTAAGCTAAACTAAAAAAAAATAAACCTAAAATAAAAACCTAAATAAAAATAAAAATAATAATTAAATAAAAAATAAACCTAAAATAAAAAAAAAAAAAGCCAAAACCTAAACTAAAAAAAAAACTAAACATAAAATAAAAATAAAATAAACAAAATAAAATAAACCTAAATATAAATGAAAATAAACTAAACTTTAATTAATAAAACCTAAACCTAAACCTAAACTAAATAAAATAAAATAAAATAAATTAAAAATAAACCTAAACCTAAACTAAAAAAGAAATCCTAAAAATAAACCTAAAATAAAAACCATAAACCTAAACCTAAAAAAATAAAACAAAATCCTAAGCCTAAACCTAAAAATAAAAAATAAAATCTAAACCTAAAATAAAATATAAAATAAATCTCAACGAAAAAGTAAACCTAAATGTAAAAAAATAAACTAAAATAAAAAACCTAAACTAAAATAAATAAACCTAAAATAAATAAAATAAACTAAATAAAAATAAAAAATATACTTAAATAAAAATAAACAATAAAATAAACTGAAATGATAGAAAATAAACTAAATAAACCTAAACCTATCAGTTTACTTAATTTTAAATAAAACTCTAAATCCACAAATCCTAAACCCTAAACCCTAAAACTAACCCTAACCCTAAACCCTAAATCATAAACCCTAAACCCTAAACCCTAAACCCTAAACCATAAATCCGAAAACCCTAAACCTTGAACCCTAAACCCTAAAACCATAAACCTTAAACCCTAAACCCTAAACCCTCAACCCTAAACCCTAAGCCCTAAAACCTAAAACCTACAACCCTAAACCCTAAACTCTAAACCCCAAACCCTAAACCCTAAAGCTTAAACCATAAACAACAAACTAACAAAGCGATTAGGGATATGATGGTCGATCCCGCTACTTGAGAGGCCAGGGGAACTGGAGAAATTGAAGAATGGTTGATCTGATCTGCTACGGATGGAACTGTCTTTATAGTCAAGATGGTTCTACTTATCTTCAATTTTTGATTTCATCTATGGGTGCTCATTTTTTATCTATGTCATCGCTTATGTCTTAGAAAACATGGGGTGTTACTTGGATGATGAAATCGAAAAAGAAGAAATGTTGAATCTCAATTTATTTTTTATCCAAAAAAGGTAACCTTAAACACTAAACCATAAATAAAAACTTAAACCCTAAACCTAAAACTTTAACCCTAATCCTTAAACCCTAAACCATAAACTCCAAACCCTAAACCCTAAACACTAAACTAACCCTACACCCTAAAAAGCTAAAAAACTAAACGTAAACCAAATAAAACCTAAAAATAAAATAAATAAAAAAACCTAAACCAAAATAAACTACAAAAATAAAATAAAATAAAAATATAAACTAAAACATAAACCTAAACCTAAACCTAAAAAAAGATAAAAAAAAAAAAAAAAAACTAAACTAAAATAAAATAAATAAAAATGTAAACTAAAAAAAAGCTTAAATAAAATAAAAACTAATCCTAAAATAAAAATAAAATAAACTTAAAATATAATAAATTAAAAACTAAATAAAAAATTAAACCTAAAAAATAAACCTGCAAATAAAACCTAAAAATAAATAAAAAAGTAAAACCAAAACACTCAACTAAAAATACCTAAAACAAAAATAAAAATGAAATAAACATAATCCTAAACTAAAATAAATAAAACCTAAACTTAAACTTAAGCCTAAACTTAAACTAAATAAAAAATAAACTAAAAGTTAACATAAACCTAAACTAAAAATTAAACGTAAAATAGAAACCCAAAACCTAAACCTAAAAAAAAAAATTCTAAACCTGAACCTAAAAATAAAAAATAAAACTTAAACCTAAAAAATAAAATAAAAATAAAACTCACCTAAAAAATAAACCTAAACCTAAAACTAAACTTAATTAAAAGAGACTGTCTAAAATAAATAAATAAGCTTCAAAAGGTAATAATGCCTAAATAAAAATAAAAAAAATAAAATAAACTCAAATAAATTAAAAATAAACTAACTAAACCTAAACTTACTAGTTTACTTAATTTTTTTAAAAAATCATAAACCTTAAATCCTAAACCCTAAACCCTAAACCCTAAAACTAACTCTAAAACCTAAACCTAAACCTATAACCCTAAATCTATAACCTTAAAACCACAGACCCTAAACCCTAAATTCTAAACCTAAACCTAAAATCCACAAAACCTAAACCACAAGCCTAAAACCAAAACCCAAACCCAAAACCCAAACTCTAAACACTAAAACCTAAACCGTAAACCATAAACTAACCTTCAACCCTAGACCTTAAATGAACCCAAAGCCCTAAGAATGTGAAAAACCTTGATGACAGGAACATGACCATCAACTAGGCTCAGTCTAGATTTGGCGGTGGAGGCAAAGTTAGAGGCGGCAGTTATTGTAGTGGTGGTGAGGGATTTGGAGGTGTTGGTCAGAGGAGTGGTGGTTATGGAGGCGGGAGGAGCAACGAAGGTTATAAGTGTGGTGGTGTGGAGGCGGGGTGGGGAGATCGTGATATGATTGGATCCCTCGAGAGGTCAAGGTGGTTGATGGGAACTAAAGCAAGAATTCGATTCAATCTACTTATGGACTATTTTTTTAAGATAGAGATGGTTCTAGTTATATATGGTTTTTGATTTGCTCTATGCGTGCTCATTTTTTATCCATTATTGATCTTTGTCTTTGCTTATGTCTTAGAAAACTTGGTGTGTTACTTGGTTGATGAAATCAAAAAGAAGAAATATTGAATATGAATTTGTTCTCTATTAAAAAAATGAAAAACTTTAAACCTTAAACCAAAACTTGAACTCTAAATTGAAAACCTAAACCCTAAACCCAAGAAACGTAAAATCCTAAACCCTAAACCCTAAAATAAAAATTTCTAAACCACAAACACTAAACCTAAATCATATTGACCCACTAAACCCTAAAATACCCTAAACCCTAAAAACCCCAACCCAACCCTAACCTCTGACCTAAACCCTGTGCCTTAACACCCTAATGCCAGAACCTGACCACTAAACCTAAACCTAAACCCTAAACCAACTAACACTAAACCCTGGCTGACCCTCATGACTCAACCTAAACCTCCACTGACCTAACCTGACCCTGACCTTACCTCCCTAAAACCCACCCTAAACCTAAACTGACCACAGGCCTAAACTTGCTACCTAAACCTAAACTAAATAAACCTGTAATAAAATATAGCCTAAACCTAAATAAAATAAAATAAAATAGAAAACCTAAACTAAAATTGACCCACCTAAAAAATAAAATAAATAATATAAATAAAAAAAAATAAATAAAATGTAAGTAAACTAAAAATGAAATAAATAAGAATAAAAAAACCAATAAATTAAAAACTAAATATGAAATAAAAATAAAATGAAACAAAATAAAAACTAAATAAGAACCTAAACCTATAAAATAAAACCTAAAATAAAAATAAAATAAATAAAATAAAATAAACTTAAAACTAAACCTAAACCTAAACTAAAATAAACTAAATTAAAATAAATAAAACTTAAACCTAAACCTAAAAGAAACTAAACCTAATCATAAACCCAAAATAAATAAAATAAAATAAACTAAAAATAAACTTAAACCTAAAATAAAAATAATAAAACCTTAAAATAAACTTAAAATAAAAACCTAAAACTGAAACCTAAAAAAATTAATAAAAACCTAAACTTAAAACCTAAAAATAAATAATAAAACCAATTCCTAAAAAATAAAATAAAAATAAAACTCAACTAGGAAATAAATCTAAACCTAAACCTAAACCTAAAAAATAAACTAAAATAAAAAACCTAAACTAAAAAAAAATAATCCTAAAAGAATAAATTACACTAAATAAAAATAAAATAAAATAAAATAAACTAAAATAAATAAAAATAAACTAAATTAACTAAATAAATCTAAACCTACCAATTTACTTAAATTTTTTTAAAAAAACCACAAACCCTAAATCCTAAACCTTAAATCCTGAACCCTAAACCCTAAACCCTAAACCTACAACCTTAAACCCTAAACCCTAAACCCTAAACCCTAAACCCTAAACACTAAACCCTAAACCATAAATCCTAAACCCTAAACCATAAACCCTAACCCTAAACCCTAAACCCTAAACCCTAAACCTAAAGTAATTAAATAAACTAAAAAATAAACCTAAACCCTAAAACCTAGGAAACCTAAGCCTAAACCTAAACCCTAAGAATAGGCAGAACCTTGACAATAGGAACATCACCGCCAACCAGGCTCAGTCTAGTTCTATCGGTGGAAGTAAAGGCAGAGGTGGTACTTATTGCAGTGGTAGTGGGGGATCTGGAGGTGCTGGTGGATATGGAGGTGGAGGTCAGAGAAATGGTGGTTATGGAGGTAGGAGGAGCGACAGAGGTTACTGCCATGGTGGTGGCGAAGGGAGAGATCGAGGATATGATGGTGGATCCTACTACTCGAGAGGCCAGGGTGGTTCTGATGGGAACTGGAGAAACTAAAGAATGGATGTTCCGATCTGCTACTTATGGAACTGTGTCTTTACAGTAGAGAAGGTTCTAGTTGTCTAAGGTTTTTGATTTTCTCTATTCGTGTACATTTTTTTATTTATCTCATCGCCTATGTCTTAGAAAACCTAGTGTGTTACTTAGTTGATGAAATTGAAAATAAGAAATGTTGAATATGAATTTGTTCTCTATTAAAAAAAACTAAAAACCCTAACCCCTAAACTAAAACATGAACCCTAAACCAAAAATTTAAACACTAAACCCTAAGACCTAAACCTTAAAAATCCTAAACCCTAAATGTTAATCCATTAACCCTAAAACCCTAAACCCTAAACCCTAAACCCTAAACTCATAAAAAAACCATAAACCACAAACCTACAACCCAAAACCCAAAACCCAATTCCCTAAACCCTAAAAAACCCTAAACCCTAAGCTTAAATCAAAAAAATCTAAAAACTAACATAAATCTAAATCCTAAAACCTCTAACCCTAAACCCAAAACACTAAAACCCTAAACATCCCTAGACCCTAAACCCTAAAAATTCTAAACCATAAACCCTATACCTTAAATCTTAAAACATAAACTAACCCAGACCTTAAAACCCTAAACTCATACACTAAACCAATACCTAAACTTTAAAACCCTAAACCTTAAAGCCAAAACACTAAACCTTAAACCCTATACCCTAACTCTAACCCTAAACCCTAAACTCTAAAATTAAACCCTAAAACCCTAAGCCCTAAAAAAAATAAACTCTAAAAACCACAAACCCTAAACCCCAAACCATAAAAACTAAAGAAACTAAATAAATTAAAAAATAAACTTAATGGGAGAACCTTGATGATAGGAACATCACTGTCAACCAGGCTCAATCTAGATCTTGCGATGGAGGCAAAGCGAGGCAGCATTATCGTGGTGGTGGTGGGGATCTGAGATCTTGGGATATGGTGGTGTTCATCAAAATAGTTATGGTAATGGAGATGGGAAGAGCTACGAAGCTTATAGCCATGGTGGTGGTGGTAGGGAGAGATCAGGGATATGATGGTGGATCCCACTACTGAGAGGCGGGGTTTATGAGAATTGTAGAAATTGAAGAACGGCCGATTCGATTTATTGCTTATGGAACTGTCTTTATAGTAGATATAGTTCTAGTTATCTAGGGTTTTTGATTTCTCTATGTGTGTTCATTTTATATTCACTTTTTATCTATGTCATCACTTGTGTCTTAGAAAACTTGGTGTGTTACATGGTTGATGAAATAAAAAAAAAATATATTGAATATGAATTTGCTCTTTGTTAAAGAAAAACCAAAACTCTAAACCTAAACTAAAACACAACCTAAACCTCAATAAAACCTAAACCCTAAACCCTAAATGCTAAAACCCTAAAACCCTAAACCCACAAATAAACCCACAGACCAAACCCAAAATCTAAAATAAAAACAAAAATAAAAACCTAAAACTAAACAAAACCTTAAACCACTAAAATAAAACCTAAATCTAAACTATATAAAATCTAGAAATAAAATAAACAAAAAAGACCTAAAATAAAATAAATTAAAAAAAAATAAAATAAAAAACTAAAACTAAACCTAAACTAAACTTAAAGAAAATAATATAAAAATAAAACTAAATTAAAATAAAATAAATAAAACCTAAAGTAAATTACAAAATAAAAAACCTAAATAAAACCAAAACTAAAATAAAATAAAAATAAAATAAACCTAAATAAAATAAAATAAATAAAACCAAACCTAAAACTAAACTTAAAATAAAATAAAACCTAAACCTAAAATAAAATAAAATGAAATAAATAAAATAAAATAAACCTAAACCTAAATTAAATTAAAATAAACTATAATATAAAACATAAACCTAAAATAAAGAGACTAAACTTAAATAAATGGATAAAATATCTAAAATAACTAAACCTAAACCTAAACCTAAAAAATTAACTAAAATAAAATTAGTAAATAAAAATAAATAAACCTAAAATAAATAAAATAAACAAAACAAAAATAAAAATAAATTAAATTAAATAAAACTAAACCTAAGAGTTTACTTAATTAAATAAAAATAATAATTCTAAACCCTAAACCCCAAACATGGACCTAAAACTACTGGACCACACCACAAAACCCTAGGCCACAAACCACACCTGAGCCCAGGCCACCCCAGGCCTGACCCTACCCACAAACCCTAGGCCACAGGCCTGACCCTAGGCCTGAGCCACAACCTGTCCTAGGCCCTGAGCCCACAACCCTAGCCCCAGACCCCAACCATAAATCTTACCAATCCTAAACTGACCCTAAACCTAAGATCCTAAAACCTGAAACTATTTAAACATGCAAGAAAGCCTAAACCTAAATAAACCTAAAATAAAAAGCCTAAAACCTAAATAAAATAAAAAATAAAACCAAACAAAAATAAGTAAAATAAAAAACCAAAACTAAAAGATTTAAAATAAACCTATTAAAATAAAAAATAAAGATAAAGCTGAGCATAAAATAAATATAAAAAAACCTAAAGTAAAATAAAATAAAAAACTAAATAAAACCTAAAACTAAAATATAAACTAAAATAAACTAAAATAAATAAATAAATCTAAGAAACCTAAAATAAAAAAAAAAATCTAAACCTAAAATAAACAAAATAAAAATAAGCCTAAACTGATAAACTAAACTAAAATAAATAAAACGAATCTAAACCCAAAATAAAATAAACCTAAAAAATAAAATAAAATAAAATAAAACCAAAATTATCCTAAACCTAAACTTAAAAAAATAAAACCTAAAAATAAACCTAAAATAAAAACTTAAAACCTAAAATTAATAAAATAAAATAAAAACCTAAACCTAAACCTAAAAAAAAAAAAAAAAAATCTAAACTTAAAAAATAAAATAAAAACAAAACAAAACTTAAAAATAAATATAAACCTAAACCAAACCTAGAAAATAAACTAAAATAAAAAACCTAAACTAAAAATAACATATAATAAATAAATAAACCTTAATAAAATATAAAATAAACTAAATATCTGGTTTGCATAATATTGTTTGAAGATCATAAACCACTGACCTTGACCCCAAACCTAAATCCTGAGCCCTAAATCACTCCCAACCCTAAACTGGCTCTATTGAGCCCAAGGCCCTAAACCTAAAACCTACCCACCATAATCATGGGCTCTGAAGCCCTCTAATTAACCTGCCCTGGGCCCTGATCACCTGACCACTGAGCCTGGCTAACCCCAACTTGCCTGATGATTAAAATCATACCACAAGGCTGAGCCCAGGCCTGGGCTCTAGGCTCTAAATCATAAAGGCCATGCACTGAGGCCCTGATCCACCAGCCACCCTCCACTAAACAGAAAACTGAGCTCCACCCTAGGCTCTAAACCATGACCTACCCTGACACCTGAACCTGACCTGCACTAAAATAATAAAAGATAATACTAAAAACCTAATAAAATAAGATAAAAGATAAAACCTGGCTAAAACCTAAAACTAAAAAAAACTAAACTTAAATAAATAAACCTAAACTAAACTAAAAAAAATAAAATAAACATAAGATAAAGCTAAATAAAATAAATAAACTCACTAAACCTAAACCTAAACAAGAAAATTAAACCTAAAATAAACCTAAAATAAAAGCTAAAATAAAATAAGAATAAAATAAAACCTAAACTGAACCAAAAATAAAATAAAATAAAACTAAACTAAAAATAAAATAACCCAAAACCTAAACCTAAAGAAATAATAAAATAAATTAGCTAAATTAAATAAAATAAAAATAAACCTAAATAAAAAAATAAAAAAATAAATTAAATAAACTAAAATAATGTAAACTATGGGTTTTCTCGTTTAAAAAAAAAATCATCGAATCTTAAACACTAAACTTTACATTAAACCTGACCCTAAACCCTAAACCATAAACCCAAAACCTAAATTCAGGCCTTCCACAACCTAAACAAACCACAGAGCCTAAAGCAAACCCACAAACCCTAAAACCTAAACTAACCTAGATCCTGGAATCCAATCTAAGGTTGGCTCCAGGCCCTAAACTTACCTCCTGACCCTAGGCCCACCCTGAGCCACCATGACTCCTACTACCCATTAACCCTAGCCACTGAGCACAACACTGCTTACCCACAAACTGAGCTTTTGAAACTAAATAAATAAACCTAAAATATAATATAAAGAACCTAAATCAAGATGTAAAATAAAATAAAATAAGAACCTACACATAAATAAAATAAAATAAAAGATTAAAATAAACTAAAATAAATAAATAACATAACCTAAACTAAAATATAATAAAATAAAATATAATTAACATAAATAAAATAAAATAAAATAAACTAATTAAATCTACCTCTTGGTTTGCATTTTTTTTTTAAAGCTCACATTCACCCTTGACCTGACCACAAACCCTAAATCAAAGCCCAGATTCTAGGCCCTATCCTACCCTGACCCTGGTGAGCCCTGAGCCATCAGACCCTACTCTAAGGCCCTACCATAAGAGCCTGCAATCTACCATGAGCCACAGGCCCCAGACCCTAGGCCCTGAGCCACAGGCCCTAGGCCCACTCCCTGGGCCCTGACCTAACCTGGGCCCTAAACTCTAGGCCTTAGGCACAAGACCTCCCTCAGGCACTAACTGTGGATAAAAAAATAAAATAAACTCGACCCAGGCTGGAATAAAACCTAAATAAAATGTCACCTCACCTAAATTAAAATAAACCTGAATAAACCACCTAAATAACAAATAAATAAAATTAACATGACCTTAAATTAAACCTAAATAAACCTAAAACATAAAATAAAATAAAACCTAAATCTAAACCTAAATAAAATAACCTACCTTAAAATAAAAAATAAAAATAAAATCAGTTAAAGTAAACTTAAACTAAAAAAATAAACTAAAATAAAAGACCTAAATTAAAATAAATAAACAAAATAAATAAATTTAAATAAAATAAAAATAAGATAAATGAAAAAAAACTAAAATAAATATAAAATAAACTAAAACCAACAACACTAAACCCTAAACTTAAGCACAATCCTAAACCCCCAAAACTAAACCATAAACCCTAAAAACCAAAACCTAAACTCAAAATTCTAAACCTAAACCCAACCCTGAACCATGACCCTAAACCCTAAACCCAACCCTACCTTAACCCTAAAACCCTAAACCCTAAACCCTAAATCCTAAACCCAAAACCTGTCCTAAACCAAAACCAAAACCTAAACATTAAACCCTAAAACTTTGATTTCATAAATGTTGTTTCCATTAACTAAGTGGCCCCTCTTCATCGGATAATTCCATTAAGGGAATGATTTGTCTTTAAGCTTAAAAGGCTTAAATAAAACCTAAATTGGTGGAACAAGGATCATATTAAAAATCTTTTTGCCAATCTCAAAAATATGGAACAATTAGTTTGTTCTCTTGAAGATATTGTTTTGACTGACTCTACTAAACTTGAGGAGTTGAATGCGGCTAAAGATAACTTGGTTAAATATCAGAATATGGAAGAAACCTACTGGTGGTAAAAGGCTGCTAGCAAACATATTACTGATGGTGACAGAAATACCAGGTTCTTCCATGCTTTTTTCAAAAAAAAAAGAAAGCCTTAAACTCTATTAAAAAATTAAAATGATAATGGTATCACGGATCGATAATAATGATTTTAAAGATTTTTCATACATCATTTTAAAATTTATTAAACAACAACCCTACCTTAGAAGCTCTTTCCAACTCACGATTCCCTCAATGATTACTAATGATTACAACCACTTGCTTAGTGCATCTTATGGGCGAGATTGGTAATATTCTTAATAGCATGAACACGATTATTGATGTCCACGAAGGCTACATGACTCAATTTTTTTAGCATTGTTGGCCTATTATTATGTCTGACCTTGTTGATGTTGTCATTAATTTTCGATGGCAATCCTTTACCTAGATACTTTTCTAGAACTTCCATTGTTCTCATTCCCAAAATTAATAATCACGAATCTTGGGGTGATTTGACCTATTAGCCTTTGCACCTTCTTTCATAAACTCATTTGCTAAATTAATTGCAAATTGAATTACTCTATTCTTTGCCTAAAATTATTTCACCTAACCAAAGCGGCAGTTAAAGGTAGAGTTATATATCGACAACATTCTTCTTGCCCTGATTCATGACATTGATGCTTCATATGGTTAGATCCTTTTCAGCGGACATCTCTAAAGCTTTTGACAACCTCTCTTGGAATTTTCTCTTCCAAATTCTTCATTTGTTTAGTTTTTTTGACTATTTTATCCGCCTCATTAAAATTGTATTACCAATGTTTGGTTCTCTGTTATCATGAATGGTGAGTCCCTTGGTTTTTTCCCTTCGATGCATGGTTTGAGATAAGGAGATCCCTTATCACCCTCTTTTTTATTATTGATGTTGAATATCTTTCAAGGAGCCTTAATGATCTTTTCAACAATAATCTGAGCTTTTTTTAGAACTCAAGGTGGTCTTCCTATCTCTCATCTTAGTTTTGTAGATGACTTCATAATCTTTTGCAATGCCTCTATTCATCACATTAAAACTATTAAGAATCTTTTAAATAAATTTGGTAATGAAAGTGGTCTTTTCTTAATGAAGGTAAAGTTGTTTCATTCCTTCCTCTAAAATCCTAGTAATAGGAAATCTTGAGAATTACTAACTTTCAGCAACAACAACTTCCTATTAAATATCTTGGTGTTTTCTTTTTTGGGTTAGAAAGATCGCATCTCTTTGATGAGCTAATCCAAAATCTCTAATAAAATTTTTGTTGGGAATTTCATTTACTCTCTTTTGGCGGAAGGCTCACTTTGATTAAGAGCACCCTTAACTCCATGCCTCTATATCTCATTCAAACCATTGTACCGACCAATTCTACCATTAATAGAATTGAGCCCTCATAATAAATTCTTTAGGGTTCTAACTATTCTTCTAAAAGAATGCATTGGACCTCTTGGTATAAAATGTGGCACTCTTCTGAAGGTGGTCTTGGATGTAAGCCAATCAAGGAAGCTATCCTTTGCTTTTCTATAAACTTTGGTGGAATTTTAGGAGCAACAATAGTCTTTGGGCTAATTTCATATGCCAAATCTTGCCATGGTAAGCACCCTCTTATTTACCCCTATAGAGCGGGAGACTCTCCTATTTGGAAAAGACTTTGTTCCATCAAATGGGAAGTCGAATCATTAATATCTTGGGGGATTACCTCTAGTACCTCTTTCTTTTGGCAAGATAACTGGACTGGAGGTGTGTCCATTGATGACTTACTTTCTACCCATTCCATTACTACTATTAAAGTGAACTCTTTCTGGCAGAATAATATGTGGAATAATAGTAAGCTTACTGATTATATTCCTTTCTCTCTTTTAAATAAGCTTACTATTATTCCTATCATTCCTAGCAATCATGATAAGATTCTTTTTAAGCTTTCTCAAAATGGTGACTTCAACCTTAAAAATGTTTGGATTCATATTAAAGAAGCTCATGAATTTCCAATGCATTTTTCAAAATTTGGAATAACATTATTCCTATTTCTTATTCTGTTCTAACTTGGTGTATCCTAAAAAACTTCATCCCTATTGACTCCTTGATGTGGGGTAAAGGTTTTTACTTACCTTCAATGCCTCTTGCTTTCACATTGAGAATGTGAATCATGTTTTTTGTTAATGAGCCATTGCTTCCAAACTTTGGATTTGGAATGATGATCTCTTTAACATTGAAAAATTCAATGGCTCCATAACTTTATACCAACTTCTTGAAGTTTATTTTAAAAACACTATTAAAGGCCACATTAAAGTCATAACTGCTATCACTCTTATTTGGTTCATATGGATGGACAGAAATGATGTAAAATATTGTGGGACTCCTATGAACCACTTGAGGATAATTGCTAGAATTAAAAATAAAATATGTGACTTGTTTAATGCCAATTTAATTAACTACAATCAATTTAAAGGTTGTAAATTTGTGACCAATAAAGCGGGTTTTAACTTACGGATCCACCAGCGGTAAGGATGAAAAGATTGTTTATTAGGTAAAACCTCATGCTAATACTATTAAAATTAACATTGATGGCTCTGTTTCTCAAAATGCTTCTGACTGTGGTGGCATTTTCAGAAACCTTAATGGTAAAGTCTTATGTGCTTTTTCTTACCCCCTTAATACTTGCTATGTTCCTTTTACTGAGCTAATGGCAGTTTACAAAGCTATTGAGATTTGCCTTCAAAAAGGTTGGCTCAATATTTGGATTAAGGTGGATGCCCTATTGCTGATTGATCTTTTGACTTCCACCAAAATGGACAATACAGAATTGTACTACCTTCTAAAGCAGACTAGAGCTCTCCTCTCTCAACTCTATTTTAGAATCACTCATGTATGGCGTGAAGGTAATGGATGTGCTGGTTACCTTGCTAATCTGGGTGCTAGATTGGATGGCATAAAATTCTTTGATCAACTTACACTTCCTAAACATTTGCGTGGTTTGATTAATTTGGACAATACTGGACTCCTTACCTCAAATTAATCCATCCTATTGGTTTGGGTTACATTACCTATTTAGCGCATGATCAACTTCTATTTAGTTTTTATGTTCTCTGGATTTCTGATGCTAATTCTATTACCCCTTTACGGTTAGTTCGATCTCTATGGAATCTGTGTTGGATTACTTACCTAACCTTATTTGGGGTTTTTGTCTTGTTGTTTTCACTAAAACCACTTGCTTTTGGTAAGGTTTCTCTGTCTGGGAGGAGATGGATTATTTTATGCTTTTCTTTTGCTTTGAGGACGGACTTCTTGCTATCATTATTTTATTTATGGGTCCTATTGTAATTTTCCATTATATGATTAAGGCGTGTTTTTCTCTTTTCCTTAATGAAATTTCATGGCCTCATGACTTTGCTATCTCATTATGTAATTGCTATAATTTTGTATAGCTTCATGGCAGGCTCGAATTTATTTGTCTTTTCTCTCTCTAATAGGATTGTGCCCCCTCATATGCTATCTAACCTCACCTCCATTACCTGTATGGAGAGTAACTACAATAACCTTGCTATTATTACTATTTCCTTGGAGGATGGGATTTTATTCTTGATTTCATTTCAACCTATTTTTACTGGTGATGTTGGCTTACATGCTGGTCTGCTTTTCTTTATCTTGAAGGATTTCAATGATGGTTTTTTCTTGAACCCCTTTTGAGTCTATGTTGTCTCCATGTTCCTTACTGATTTATCTTATGGTGGGTGCAACAATTGTTTTGCTATTTTAATTGTTTCCTATTGGATTATCGGGTCTTTAGTCCGTGACTAATTTTTGGGTTATTTCTCGATTGTCTTTGTTGTTTGTGGTAGGCTGCTTATCATCGATATTTATGGACAACTTAATGCTATTGTTTATTCCATCACGGTTCTATTAGACTTATCACGGATCCACTGTATCTTATGCACTATATTACGAATGGGTGGTTCTATTGTTGTATTTGTATTTGTTGTCTTGGCTGTTTGTTGTCTTGGTTATTTGCTATCTTGGTTTTTCTAATTGTTCTTGCTAATCTCATCTCCCCAACCTGTATGGAGAGAAACTATTATACCCTTGTTATTATTATTATTTTCTCCTTCCAATATTGAACTTTATTTTTGTCTTCTTTCCAGTCTACTTTTACTAATGTTGTTGGCTTAACTGTTGGTCTGCTTTTCTTTATCTTGAAGGATTCCAATGTTGGCTCTCCTTTGAACCCCTTCTGTGCCTATGTTGTATCACTATTTTATTTTGGTTTATCTTATGGTGGGTGGAATAATGGCTTTGTTGTTTTATTTGTTTACTGATTATGCTACTACCTACTTGGTTACTAACTAATGCACTGTCCATTTTGAATGGGTGGTTTTATGGCTAGCTAGCTATTATTTGTTGTCTTGGTTATTTTTCTCTTGGTTATCTGCTGTCTTGGTTTTTAGATTCTAATGTTGGCTCTCCTTTGAACCACCTAAGTGTTTATGTTGTTTCTCTATTTTATATTGGATTATCTTATGGTGGGTGCAATAATTGTTTTGCTATTTTATCTGTTCACTATGGGACTTTAGGATCCTATGTCCAGCAAGCTGCTTATGGGGTTGGCTTACTGATTATCTTTGTTTGTGCAGCTCTTGCTTATCACACGATATTTTGGACTACTTAATCTGCTATTGTTTTTTCCAGCTTGGTTCAGTTAGACTTGCGCAGAACCATGGGATTATGCCTCTATCTACTTGGTTATTATCTTATGCACTGCTATTATGAATGGGTGGTTCTATGCGTCTTGTCTTTTGTCTTTGTCTTGGTTGTTCTTGATGGATTATCAAGTTTTATGCCCACATGGTATTCTTGGGGTCTTTGCTTCTCTTTATTTGGTGTTGTTTTACGGTGGGATGCAACTTACTCCAGTTACTAGTACAACTAATCTATTGCATTAACCTTGGTCTGTTAGACGCATCACTTATTGTATTTGGGTTTGGGTTATCTTTGCCTTACTTTACATTTTCTTTTGTTAACGCAATGGTTATTAATAAGGGGGTTGTTAACATCTGCATTGCTTATTATGATTGGGTTTCTTTTTTGGACTATACTCCAGGGCAGTACTCCTGGCATGAAAGTTTCATATATGTCTCATATGTTTGGCTCATTAATTTGCTTAGCAGGATTTCAGCAGGTTGCTTTTTCTTCTGTTCTCTTGTGGTGGGTTTTATCTTTAGCCTAATTATACTCTTGGCTATGGTTTTAAAGGGATTACGGCAAAGATGGCTCATTCTCATATGTATAGGAATTCTCGCTATGACTATATATGATAATTTTCTTGCATGGGACCCCTTATCTTTTTGCTCTTTT